>CAJRSG010017844.1:0-12108 GCA_907169655.1 Acomys percivali
ATACAGCTCTTGTGGAATTGGAAGCATATCAATGCTCAGGGACTGTAAATGTATAAATATGAATAGAACTACATTTTTAGCAAGAAGAGAGGCCAAATCCACAGATCATAAAAAGAGGCAGTTCCTCAGTCCTGTCACTATGCAGCTGTAGAATCCTAACATGAAAATTGTTGAAAGAACTCCTGCTGACATCTCTAATTCAAGCTCAATACTGACCCACAATTCAATCAGTCTTCCTTCCTGATACTGATGCTCATGGTCTCACATGATTTGCAAGACAGATGTATGAAGTAGAATAGCTTCCAGAATCCAATAAGACACCTGCTTCACCAACAAATGCCTACTCTAATAAGGGCTTAAAACTTTGTTGAAAATTGGTACCTAGTGGAAAATCCATCCTGTTGAAGCTCCATCTGAGAACTTGAGTTTCTCAAACTAATGTTAAAATTCTCAGGGGCAAAGAAATCCTCCATTAAACATTAAAGAGTTTACCTATAGCCTCAGCTTGTTTCATCAACTAACATATCGTGGGAGGTAGTTCCAGAGTCAGGTTACCTTCTGAGGCATTGATTATGGCCTACAAAGCAACATTTCATCATCTATGACTATGTTTTATGAGCAATTTTTATCTGTACTTGGGTAGAACAAATGTCTCATATGAACTTAGGTCATTTGTGTTTGAATTATCTTAAAGAATACAAACTATTTGTACACACATAGGAATATTAATTCATCTGTTTTAATCACATTTATACCTTGATATGTTTGAAGTTAAATATAAACCTTACAAAATTTAGTGTATTGGATCATTTAAAGTAAATACAGCTTGTTAATTTATAATATTGATGAATCACCCATTAATGAATCCATTCATAAAATACTACACATATTTAAATGACCTATACCATAATATTTCAGTAGTTTTTTGTATAGACATTAAGATAACATTTTAGAGGTAATTTTTGGTTTACATTTTATCAATAGAATCCCCAGAGTAAACATCCATTGTGTCCCAATTAGATAGATTCACACTTAGCATTGTTAAACGGCAAAAATATTATGTATAACTATGGAGGAGGCATATTTGCATCATCTTGGTAGCTACAGATTCTTTATGGGAGCAATATTTTAGACCAAACTCCTATAATGGATAATGTGACGATGGAACATATTTCACATACTCTATTACCATAAACATTTTGACCAGAGAAAGATTTGTCCTCTTAAAGCCTTAATCCCATCTTCCCACAATGGATCCAAATTGCAATGCCTTTTCCCACAAAACACATACCCTCTGGTCTTACTGTACTTCGTGTTTCCTCTGCTCCTCAGATATTCTCTTCCTAATGATTGTCTTGTAATTTTTCGACAGGGATCAAATTTGCCTGGGTGTGCGGCAAGATAGTAGATGTTTGCTGCCCGTGGGAGGCAGCAGAGGCTCTGCTGTCATTGATCCTCCCTCCAGAATCTAGAGGTTGGGGCACTTGAAGGCTCAGGTCTGGGTCCACAGGCATGAAGGCTTAGGAAACTGGTACCCTCAGCAGCAGGCACACAGCTGCCTGCCCCGTACCCAGCATCCTCTCTGGAGCCTCCTTTTCCATCCTTCCTTTCATTCATTTAAAAAAAAAGATGGATTCGTATGTATTTTACATGTGTAGGTGCTTTACCCAATACTTATCTATGCATAATGTGTGTAAAGTCTGAAGAGGCCAGAAATGAGCACCTGATCTTGTGGCACTAGGGTTATAAATGGCTGTGAGCTACCATATGGGTAATGATACTCAAACCAGGGACCTCTGGGAGAGTAGTCAGTACTGCACATCTGTGTACACCTGCTCTCCAGAGGATACTACAGTGCATTCCCAGTTCTCTGTACACTTCCTATATTCCTGTATATTTCACATATTCTATTACCATAAACATATTGACCAGAGAAAGATTTGTCTTCTTAAAGCCTTAATCCCATCTTCCCACATGGATCCAAATGGCAATGCCTTTTCCCACAAAACACATACCCTCAGGTCTCACTATACTCCGTGTTTCCTCTGCTCCTCAGATATTCTCTTCCTAATGATTGTCTTGTAATTTTTCGACAGGGATCAAATTTGGGTTATTTTGTGAGATATTTTTGTTGGCAATATGAACTGTGGACTTAATGATATGAATAACAACATCTCAGCATGTAGTGAATATTAATAACAGCAATGCAGAATTAATAGAAAAGAGGTGTAATATATTTATTAATAATCATGACAAATAAGGGATTAGCTTCAGATTTAAAAGTATCTATAATGTATAATCCATGAAAAGCAGAAAGACTACCAACAAAATAAACTTCATATAGAATATATCATAAACTTTCCAGTATTCTACCACAATAAACTATGTAGAACATTATGTAACAGGCTTGTCTTAGCATAGATATTAGTACTATTATCCTGGAATAAATCCTTATATTTTAAAACATTATTTCTTTATTTAGTTTTTACATGAATTCTTTAGCACAACTAATCAATGGCATCAGATGAAATAGCATGAAACAGTCTTTCTTATTTCATTTTCCAAATAATTATGTAATAAAAATATAGGGAGTATGTTGTGGTAAAACTTTTCCAACTCCTACCAAGTATTAGGATTCCTGGTATGGGTTCTTTGAGAATAGCTATGATTTCAATGTTGTTTAAATACTTACAAGCACTTTTCTCACTTAAAAACCAGTTTTCTCAAATGGACTCTGGGATAGTAATTCCATATCAAGTTACACTTTTATAGGAAATCTCTATGTGCTCTAATGTTTTAGCTTGTCCTAAAGTAGTGTGCCTCCAGTTTGCATGATCTGTTGTCTTTGAAGATATGATTTCTGGGTAGAAGACATTGCATTCTTTACACTAATAAGGTATGACTTGGGTATGTATTCTGTGGTGGGCTTGAAGAGTTTAGGACTCCCAAAAGTGTTTCCGATATTATACTTATAAGGTTGCTTTCTAGTATGGATTCTTTGAAGAACTTGGAGAGCTGAAGTCAGGGTAAAACACTTGTCACCGTCTTTACATTTGTAATTTTTATTTCCAGTGACTTTTCTGTAGTGACCTTGATGACTTGAGGAGTTGGTAAAGGGTTTCCCATACTCTTAATATATCTGTAAAGTTTTTCTCAGGTATGGATTCTTTGATGAACTTGGAAAGGTGAGGATGAAGTAAAGAAATTTCCAGATTCACTATATTTGTAAGGTTTGTCCCCAGTATGAATTCAGTGGTGAGCTTGAAATGATGAGTACTATGTAAATGATTTACCACCCTTATTATATTTATATGATTTGTCTCAGCTATGGGTTCTTTGATGACTTTGGAGAGATGAATATTGCATAAAGGATTTCCCACACTCATTACAGCCTTAAGGTTTTTCTTGAGTATGGAATCTTTGATGAACTTTAAGATTTGAGGACATTGTAAATTATTCACACAGTTATTACATTTATATGGTTTGTCTCACATATGAATTATTTCATGAATTTGGAGATTTGAGTACTGGGAAAATAATTTCCCACACTCATTACATTAATAAGGTTTATCTCTAGTATGGATTCTTTGATGACGTTGGAGAGTTGAAGACTGAGTAAAGGATTTCCCACACTCATTACATTTGTAAGGTTTATCTCCAGTATGGATTCTTTGATGACCTTGGAGAATTGAAGAGCAAGTAAAAGATTTCCCACACTTATTACATTTCTAAGGTTTATGTCTAGTATGGATTCTTTGATGACCTTGGAGAGTTGAAGAGTAAGTAAAGGATTTCCCACACTCATTACATTTGTAAGGTTTATGTCCTGTATGGATTCTTTGATGACGTTGGAGAGTTGAAGAGTATGTAAAGAATTTCTTACACTCATTACATTTGTAAGGTTTATCTCCAGTATGGATTCTATGATGACTTTGGAGAGTTGAAGAGCAAGTAAAGGATTTCCCACACTCACTACATTTGTAAGGTTTATCTCCAGTATGGATCCTTTGATGACGTTGGAGAGTTGAAGTGCAAGTAAAGGATTTCTCACACTCATTACATTTGTAAGGTTTATCTCCAGTATGAATTCTTTGATGACCTTGTAGAGTTGAAGACTGAGTAAAGGTTTTCCCACACTCCTTACATTTGTATGGTTTATCTCCAGTATGAATTCTTTGATGACATTGGAGAGTTGAAGACTGAGTAAAGGATTTCCCACACTCATTACATTTGTAAGGTTTATGTCCAGTATGGATTCTTTGATGACGTTGGAGAGTTGAAGAGTAAGTAAAGAATTTCTTACACTCATTACATTTGTAAGGTTTATCTCCAGTATGGATCCTTTGATGACTTTGGAGAGTTGAAGAGCAAGTAAAAGATTTACCACAGTCATTACATTTATAAGGGTTTTCTCCAGTATGGATTCTTTGATGATGTTTAAGTGTTGAGGACTGTCTGAATAATTTCTCATAGGTATTACATTCATACTGTTTATCTCTAGTATGGATTTTTTCATAACCTTGGAGAATTGAGTAATGGGTAAAGGCATTCCCACACTCACTATATTTGTAAGGTTTTTCTCCAGTGTGGATTCTTTGATGATCTTTCAGTGTTGAGGACAGTCTAAAGGATTTCTCACAGTTATTATATATATATGATTTGTCTCCAGTATGAATTCTTTGATAAACTTTGAGATTTGAGTTCTGGGTAAAAGATTTCCCATACTCATTTCACTTGTAAGGTTTTTCTCCAGTGTGGATTCTTTGATGAACTTGGAGATTTGAGTACCGGGAAAAAGATTTCCCACACTCATTACATTTGTAAAGTTTATCTCTGGTGTGGATTCTGTAGTGAACATGAAGACTTGAGGAGTTGGTAAAGGATTTCCCACACTCACTACATTTGTAAGGATATTCTTGAGAATGAATACTGTGATGATCCTGGAGAGCAGAGGATGAGGTAAATGATTCCCCACATTCATTACATTTTTGACATTTTTGTCCAGTGTCACAGCCGACTCAGCCTGTAAACAGCAGCAGTGAGAAATCAGCTTGGATTGCACCCACAGACCTATCGGGAGATTTCTGTCTTGCCTAGAGTGATAGCTGAGCATCAGAGGCCGGCTAGAAGATCTGGTTCTGCGGGAGGGGGGGACACACAGAGCTCTGCAACCCTATTGTTCCTACCCAGCTGAGCTGCAAGGCACTGGACCTGCACACCCTGAATGAGAGAGCCTTCCTGGGGCTCCTGGCCCAGGAAAGCCAGGCAGTCTCACAATGTCGGAAGATGGGACATGGGTGGGTCATGTTTGTAGGGTCTAGTTGTTGACCTAGAGCATTAGTGGAGCTTCATAGCCCAGTGGGAATATCTGATTCTGTCGAGCAACCCCCACAGATCTGCATACCTATTGTTCCTACCAAGCTGAGCCCCAAGGCACTGTCCCTGCACTCCCTGAATGAGAGAGCCTCCCTGGGGCTCCTGGCCCGAGAAAGCCAGGCATTCTTACATTATCACGAGCCAAAACGTGGGTCTTGTTTGCAGTATGTAATTGCTGACCAAGAGCGACCTTGGTCCCTAAAGGCATATAGTTCTGGAAGAGGGTGAACACATCTACAGGGTATAGAGACAGACCTAAAAGACAACTACACCTCCAAAAGATCTGATTTATCTCGGGTCTTGACTACAAAGCCACAGGAAGGACAGGCAGCTGGGATCAACCTACACAACCAGAACGTTTGTGTGCGGACCTTAGTCTAGGTCACAAAATTGCTGATCTGAATTACAGCTGTAAAGTCCAAACAGAAATCTTCTTTGCCTGACTCAGCCTGGAGCCCACAGTGCAGAGGAATATTACCAGGAGGGAAACAGGATCACCTTCCTGTTCCACGAAAATACTCCCTGATAGCCACAGGCAAGAGCACCTGACCTATAATCAGTCATCAATTAACCATTCTCAACCAATGACGGCCACTACAAAATATCTTCCAACATCAGAGCCATCAAAATTACAATAGGACAGCAAAAGAACGCTAACAAAAACAAAAACAGTTTTGCATCTCCGGATCCCAGCATTCCCAATGAAAACAACCTGGAG
This sequence comes from Acomys percivali, assembly GCA_907169655.1. Lineage (NCBI taxonomy): Eukaryota > Metazoa > Chordata > Mammalia > Rodentia > Muridae > Acomys > Acomys percivali. The sequence goes on from CAJRSG010017844.1 coordinate 6,095, forward strand.
AACCTAACAGCAATGGATAGTCAAGAAAATGACCTCAAGTCCTTAGTAAAGAAGATGATAATGGAAGAAACAAATAAAATGTGTACACAAATGCAGAAGGAGGCAAACAAGAGGGCTGAAGATTTTAAAGAGTCATATAAAGAGGCACTTGAAGAATTTCAGAAAATTATAAATATCCAGATGAAGGAAATCATTAAAACAGTCCAAGCCATGAAGATAAAAATGGAAGCTATGATACAGAAACACACCGAAGAAAAACGCAATCAAGAGGCATCAGAGAAGAAAGCAAGCATCTCAAATGTGGCCTTATCTAACAAATTGCAGGAAATGGATGAACGAATATCGGGACGTGAAGATACAATTGCGCAACTGGAAACAACTATCCAGCAAAATGCTAAATCTGAAAAGTTCCTGACACAGAGCATTCAGGAAATAAAAGACAACATGAAAATATGAAACTTGAGAATAATAGAGACAGAGGAAAGAGAAGGCAACCGATTCCACAGTCCAGAAAATATCTTTAATCGAATAATAGAAGAAAATTTACCCAATTTGAAGAAGGAGAAGCATACGAGTATACAAGAGGCCTACAGAACACCAAATAGAATAGATGTGAAAAGAAAATCTTCCTGCCACATAATAATAACAACACAAAATATACAGAACAAGGAAAAATATTAAAAGAGGCAAGAGAAAAAGGCCGAGTAACATATGAGGTAAAACTATCAGAAGTACTCCTGACTTCTCAGCAGAGACCATGAAAGCCAGAAGGGCCTGGACAGGGGTTCTGCAAACCCTTAGAGAACACAAATACCAGGCAAGACTACTATATCCAGCAAAATTATCAATTACCATTGATGGAGAAAACAAGATATTCCATGACAAAAACAAATTCAAACAGCACCTAGCCACAATTCAGGCTTTACAGATGTTAATAGAAGGAAAACTCCTCCCCAACTGGTCAAACTACAACCAAAACTACATAGGAAATAGGTAATTACACCATTGCAAAATCACAACCTCACAAAATCTTGATTGCTACAAATACCAAAAATGAAAGGACTTACCAATCACTGGTCATTAATATCTCTCAACGTCAGTGGTCTCAATTCTCCAATAAAAAGACACAGACTAACTGAGTGGATGCATAAACACGACCCAACATTCTTCTGCATTCAAGAAACACATCTTAACCACAAGAACAGATATTGCCTCAGAGTAAAAGGTTGGGGGAAAATATTCCAAGCAAATGGTCACAAGAAACAAGCTGGGGTAGCCATTCTAATATCTAATAAAATAGACTTTCAACCAAAATTAATCAAAAGAGATGAGGATGGACACTTTGTACTCGTCAAAGTTAAAATCAACCTAGAAGACATCTGGATTGTGAACATCTGTGCTCTTAATACAAGGGCTCCCACATTTATAAAAGAGTTATTAACAAAGCTTGTTCCACTCATCAATACCCACACATTAATAGTGGGAGACTTTAATACCCCACTTTCACTCAAGGATAAGTCCTTGATTCAAAAATTAAGCCGAGAAATAGCCCCATTAACCAATATCATGAATCAAAATGATCCAACACATATCTACAGAACTTTCAAACCAAACTCAAAAGAGTATACCTTTTTTTCAGCACCACATGGAACGTTCTCTAAAATTGATCACATAGTTGGTCATGAAGCAAACCTCAACAGATACAAGAAGATTGAAATAATACCTTGTATCTTATCAGATCACCATGGTCTAAGGCTGGACTTCAACAACAACAGAAATAACAAAAAGCATACTTACACGTGGAAACTAAACAACTTTCTACTTAATGACACATGGGTCCCGGAAGAAATAAGGGAAGAAATAAAAGACTTTCTATAATTCAATGAAAATGATGGAACAACATACCCAAATTTGTGGGACACATTGAAAGCAGTGCTAAGAGGAAAATTCATAGCACTAAGTGCCTTTAAAAAGAAAATGGAATCATCCCACATAAACAACTTAACAGCACATCTGGAAGTTCTACCCAAGAGGAGTAGACGCCTAGAAATAATCAAACTCAGGGCTGAAATCAATAAATTAGAAACAAAGAGAACAATCCAAAGAATCAACAAAATCAAGAGCTGGTTCTTTGAGAAAATTAACAAGATAGACAAACCGTTAGCCAATCTAACTAGAAGACAGAGAAACATTATCCAAATTAACAAAATCAGAAATGAAAAGGGAGACTTAACAACAGACACTGAAGAAATACAAAAAATCGTAAGATGCTACTTCAAAGGCATTTATGCCACAAATTTGAAAATTTAAAGAAAATGTACAAATTTCTCGACCGATTCCATTTACCAAAATTGAACCAAGACCAGATAAACAAATTAAATAGCCCTATTTCACCTATAGAAATAGAAGCAACCATTGATAGTCTCCCAACAAAGAAAAGCCCAGGGCCAGATGGTTTCAGCGCAGAATTCTACCAGACCTTCAAAGAGGAGCTAATACCGATACTATTCAAGCTATACCGAAAGAGAGAAATGGATGGAACATTACCAAATTCCTTCTATGAGGCCACAGTCACATTGATACCTAAACCTCACAAAGTCACAACAAAAAAAGAGAATTTCAGACCAATTTCTCTTATGAACATTGATGCAAAAATACTCAACAAAATACTCGCAAAGCGAATACAACAGCATATCAAAGACATCTTTCACTATGACCAGGTAGTATTCATTCTAGGCATGCAGGGATGGTTTAACATACAGAAATCCATCAATTTAATCCATCATATAAACAAACTGAAAGAGAAAAACCGCATGATCATCTCATTAGATTCAGAAAAAGCATTTGACAAAATCCAACACTCATTTATGTTTAAAGTTCTGGAGAGATCGGGAATACAAGGCACTTATCTAAACATAATAAAGGCTCTATACAGCAAACCAACAGCCAACATTAAATTAAATGGAGAGATACTCAAGGAGGTACCTTTAAAATCGGGAACCAGACAAGGATGCCCACTTTCCCTAGATCTCTTCAATATAGTTCTTGAAGTTCTAGCCAAAGCAATAAGACATCAAAAGTAGATCAAGGGATCCAAATGGGAAAGGAAGAAGTCAAAATATCCCTATTGCAGATGATATGATAGTGTATAGAATGGACCCCCCAAATTCCACCAAAGAACTCTTACAGCTGATGAACACCTTCAGCAAATTGGAAGGATACAAAATAAACTCAAAATAGTCAGTAGCTTTCCTGTATACAAATGAGAAACAGGCAGAAGAAGAAATTAGGAAATCTACTCCCTTCACGATAGCCACAAACAATATAAAATATCTAGGAGTAACTCTAACCAAGCAAGTGAAGGACTTATTCGAAAAATCTTCAAACCTCTGAAGAAAGAGATTGAAGATGACGTCAGAAGATGGAGGGACTTACCTTGTTCATGGATCAGGAGAATCAACATAGTAAAAATGGCATCTTACCAAAAGCAACTTACAGATTCAATGCAATCCCTATCAAGATACCTACAAAGTATTTTGAAAACATTGAAAAATCAATTCTCAAATTCATATGGAGAACCAAAAAACCCTGAATAGCAAAAACAATTTATTACAATAAAAGATCCTCTGGAGGAATCTCCATACCTGATCTCAAGCTGTACTATAGAGCAACAGTAATTAAAACAGCATGGTACTGGCAAAGCCATAGGTTGGTAGATCAATGGAATCGAATTGAAGACCCAGAGATGAATCCACACACATTTGCTTAGTTGATTTTTGACAAATAAGCGAAATCTATTCAATGGAAAAAGGAAAGCATCTTCAACAAATGGTGCTGGTCTAACTGGATGTCTACCTGTAGAAAAATGCAATTAGACCCTTATTTGTCATCATGCACAAAACTCAAGTCCAAGTGGATTAAAGACCTCAACTTAAAACCAGAGACATTAATTCAGTTAGAGGAAAATTGGGGAAGAGCCTGGGACACATAGGTAAAGGAAACAACTTCCTGAACAGTACACCAACTGCCCAGGCCTAATGTCAACAATTAATATATGGGATCCTATGAGTCTGACAATCTTCTGTAAAGCTGGAGACACTGTCAAGAGAACAAAGCGACAGCCTACAGACTCGGAAAAGTTCCTCACCAACTCTTCATCTGACAAAGGTTTAATATCCAAAATATATAAAGAACTCAAGAAATTAAACACCACAAAACCAAACAACCCAATTGCGAAATGGGGCTTGGAACTTAACAGAGAATTCTCAACAGAGCAATATCAAATGGCTAAGAAACACTTAGAGAAATGCTCGTCCTTGTTAGTCCTCAGAGAAATGCAAATCAAAACGACACTGAGATTCCATCTTACACCCATCAGAATGGCTAAGACCAAAAACTCAAGCGACACCACATGCTGGTGAGGATGTGGGGAGAGAGGAACACTCTTTCATTGAGGGTGGGAATGCAACCTAGTACAGCCACTATGGAAATCTATCTGGCGCTTTCTCAGAAAAATGGGAATAGGGCTTCCTCAAGACCCAGCTATCACACTCCTGGGTATATACCCAGAAAATCCCCTACCATACAGCAGGGACATATGGTCAACCATGTTCATAGCTGCTTTATACGTAATAGCCAGAACATGGAAACAGCCTAAGTGTCCCTCAGTAGAAGAATGGACTAAGAAACTGTGGTACATTCACACTATGGAATACTACTCAGCTATTAAAAACAAGGAATTCCAGAAATTGGTGGACAAATGGATTGATCTAGAAATTATCCTAATGAGTGTGTTCACCCAGAAGCAAAAAGTTACAAACTCTGTTTACTCACTTATATCAAAACACTAGTCCAAGGGATACATACCATGAAAAATTTTACTTACCAGGAAAGTGGGTCAGAGGAGAGGTCATCCTATTGACACTTTAGGTGAGAGTAGCATAGAAGAATGGGGAAATAGTAGGACCCACAGGGTCCTGGAAACCTACAAGAAGAACTTTATGACAGGCAGATATGTGTCCTGGGTTCCTCCTCAAACTAAGGCACTAGCCAATGAGAATATAGGCAGTAAACTTCGAACCCCTACCAAGATGTAGATGACAAACATGATATTGTCCACCGTTGAGTGGAGAGTGAGATCTGATTCTCACATGAACTCTGGTTCCCCTTTTCTGACAATGTGCCCTGGATGGGGAGGCCTGGTGGCACTCAGAGGAGGGATAGCAAGTTACCAAGAAGAGACTCGATATCCTAAGAGCATATATAGGGGGATGAGGTCTCCCTCAATCACAGACATAGGGGAGGGGAGAAGGGGGGAAGTGGGAGGGAGGGAAGAATGGGAGGAAACAGGGGAGGGGCTAACAATCGAGATGTAATACGAATAAATTTTTTAAAAAGTCTGTAACAGTGACTCGGGGTGCACCTCCTCCCTATCTCCCGAGTGAGTGTCAAGGCCCCGTGTTGCTGGTAAGCAGTAAACCTTGTGCCTTTGCATCAAACAAACAAACAAAAACAAAACAAAAGAAAAACAAACAACGCAAATAAAGTATTAATTCGAACAGATAATGTCAAATAAAATTGTTGTAACTATCACACATGAATGGAAACATACTCTTCACTGTGACACTCAATTAACAATATGGACACCAATCATTATCCTAAACACATGAACAAATTAATGACCGAAATGAGCAACTACAGAACTTATTTCAGTTTTTCCTCTGAATGCAAGATTTATCAATGATTTTAAAATCAAAGAGAATATTAATAAGAACACAAGAGAAAAAATGATAAAAATATTAGTGTATCATGTAAAATCCATGCCCTGTACATGAAAAAAAAAGAGTTTCAAACTTTTCAAAAACATTAAGTAATTTTCACTAAGACTAACAAGATCTTTAGACACCAACGGACTCTTAACAAGTTAAACATCTTTATGTCCCTAAAATCAAATTTGAATCCACAGTACTATATATATATATATATATATATATATATATATATATATATATATA
>CAJRSG010017871.1:1584-14221 GCA_907169655.1 Acomys percivali
GCAGAATTAATAGAACAGAGGTATAATATTTTTATTAATAATCATGACAAATAAGGATTTAGCTTCAGATTTAAAAGTATCTATAATGTATAATCCATGAAAAGCAGAAAGACTACCAACAAAATAAACTTCATATAGAATATATCTTAAACTTTCCAGTATTCTACCACAATAAACTATATAGAACATTATGCAACAGGCTTGTCTTAGCATAGATATTAGTACTATTATCCTGGATTAAATCCTTACATTTTAAAACATTATTTCTTTATTTAGTTTTTACATGAATTCTTTAGCACAACTAATCAATGGCATCAGATTAAAATAGCATGAAACAGTCTTTCTAATTTTATTTTCCAAATAATTATATAATAAAAATATAGGGAGTATGTTGTGGTAAAACTTTTCCAACTCCTACCAAGTATTAGGATTCCTGGTATGGGATCTTTGAGAATAGCTATGATTTCAATGTTGTTTAAATACTTACAAGCATTTTTCTCACTTAAAAACCATTTTTCTCAAATGAACTCTGGGATAGTAATTCCCTATCAAGTTAGACTCTTATAGGAAATCTCTATGTGCTCTAATGTTTTAGCTTGTCCTAAAGTAGTGTGCCTCCAGTTTGCATGATATGTTGTCTTTCAGGATATGATTTCTGGGTAAAGGACATTGCATTCTTTAAATTAATAAGGTATGACTTGGGTATGTATTCTATGGTGGGCTTGAAGAGTTTAGGACTCCCAAAGTATTTCCTATATTAAACTTATAAGGTTGTTTTCTAGTATGGATTCTTTGAAGAACTTGGGGAGTTGAAGTCAAGGTAAAACACTTGCCACAGTCTTTACATTTGTAATTTTTATTTCCAGTGAGGTTTCTGTAGTGAATTCGATGACTTGAGGAGTTGGTAAAGGGTTTCCCACAATCTTTATATCTGTAAAGTTTTTCTCAGGTATGGATTCTTTGATGAACTTGGAAAGGTGAGGATGAAGTAAAGAATTTCCCAGATTCACTATATTTGTAAGGTTTGTCTCCAGGATGAATTCAGTGGTGGGCTTGAAATGCTGAGTACTATGTAAATGATTTACCACCCTTATTATATTTATAAGATTTGTCTCAGCTATGGGTTCTTTGATGACTTTGGAGAGATGAATATTTCATAAAGGATTTCCCATACTCATTACAGCTTTAAGGTTTTTCTCGAGTATGGATTCTTTGATGAACTTTAAGATTTGAGGACATTGTAAATTATTTCTCACAGTTATTACATTTACATGGTTTGTCTCACATATGAATTATTTCATGAATTTGGAGATTTGAGTACTGGGTAAATAATTTCCCACACTCATTACATTCATAAGGTTTATGTCCAGTATGGATTCTTTGATGACGTTGGAGAGTTGAAGACTGAGTAAAGGATTTCCCACACTCATTACATTTGTAAGGTTTATGTCCAGTATGGGTTCTTTGATGACCTTGGAGAGTTGAAGAGTAAGTAAAGAATTTCCCACACTCATTACATTTGTAAGGTTTATTTTCAGTATGGATCCTTTGATGACCTTGGAGAGTTGACGAGCAAGTAAAGGATTTCCCACACTCATTACATTTGTAAGGTTTATGTCTAGTATGGATCCTTTGATGACGTTGTAGAGATGAAGACTGAGTAAAGGATTTCCCACAGTCATTACATTTATAAGGGTTTTCTCCAGTATGGATTCTTTGATGATGTTTAAGTGTTGAGGTCTGACTGAATGATTTCTCACAGGTATTACATTCATACAGCTTATCTCCAGTATGGACTTTTTCATAACCTTGGAGAATTGAGTAATGGGTAAAGGCATTCCCACAATCACTATATTTGTAAGGTTTTTCTCCAGTGTGGATTCTTTGATGATCTTTCAGTGTTGAGGACAGTCTAAAGGATTTCTCACAGTTATTATATATATATATATGATTTGTCTCCAGTATGAATTCTTTGATAAACTTTGAGATTTGAGTTCTGAGTAAAAAATTTCCCATACTCATTACACTTGTCAGGTTTTTCTCCTGTGTGGATTCTTTGATGAACTTGGAGATTTGAGTACCGGGGAAAGGATTTCCCACACTCATTACATTTGTAAAGTTTATCTCTGGTGTGGACTCTGTAGTGAACATGAAGACTTGAGGAGTTGGTAAAGGATTTTCCACACTCACTACATTTGTAAGGATATTCTTGAGAATGAATACTTTGATGATCCTGGAGAGCAGAGGATGAGGTAAATGATTCCCCACATTCTTTACATTTTTGACATTTTTGTACAGTGTTAATGGAGTGTGGAGCTAGATGTTTAGAGGACTGTGTAAATGATTTCTTCCTCTTAGTATATTTATAAGTGTTATCTCCACTGTGGATTCTTTGATGATCTTGAAGTTTGAGGACTTTGTAAATGATTTTCCACACAGATTACATTTATAAAATTTGCATCCCATATGTATTCTGTGTTGACCTTTAGGTTCCTTACATAATATTTTCCTATTTCTGTGCAGAATAGAATTGTATTTCAAAACTTGTTGTGAACCTTTTCCCTGCGGAGCCTCCAATTGTGAAATTATGAGTGGCACAGACTGAGTTCTCTCAGGAGTAGCCTGAGCTTCTTGATCGTTTGTTTCAGAAATGAAACACATGTATTTTTCACACAGATCATTTCCATAATGACATGTTTTATGAACTTCACTGTCATGTGAATATTCCCAGAACTTCTTTCTATCCAGCTCTAAAAGGCCATTACAAGCAAACATTCTTGGTATTTCTTTCAGGAAAGAATCATGGGTACACTCCTTTGGGAATTGCTTCTTGGTATGGTTAGAAGACAAAACTGAAACAAATGAAAGCATATCAATATCTGATATTTCATATGCATATTAATGTAATATAGATACATATTACATAAACTGGCATCAAACTGGGGATCATAGCAAAATTGTTCAACACAGAATTATAGCAATTTTTTCCAAGGAAACAAATGTCCTGATCATAATGGATGTTAGAAGATATTTCATGAAACTATCATATATTTTGTAATATATATTAATGTCTTCCTTAAGTATTCATTGGAACAAGAAGAACACTATGATGGGCAGAACTGGGCCCAGGGGTTCTGCTCAATATATGGCACCAACCAAGGACAACAGGTGTAGTCATCATCAAACCCCTACCAAGACCTACGGTCTGGACAGAATATTCTCCACAGTTAAGTGGAGACTGGGTACTGACTTTCACATGAACTCTGGTGTCCCTTATTTGACCATGTCCCCTAGATGTGGAGGCTCGATGGCACTCTGAGAAAGGATAGCAGACTACCAAAAAGAAATTTGATAACCTAGCATCATATTCAAGGGGAGGATGTCCCCATCAGTCACAGTCATAGGGAAGGGGAATGGGGTAAAAGCAGGTGTAAGGGAGGAATGGGAGGATGCACGGGATGGGATAGCAATTGAGATGTAATATGTATGATTTTCTTTTTCAATAAAAAAACAAACAGCACGGGATTCCAAGATGGTGCCGACCAATAAGCCACGTATCTGAGCTACTCCAAGGAGACCAGGGAGATAAATGGAGCAACAGATTGCTGGACATTGAGAACTGTAGGTGAGTGGGGCCCCAAAGGCAGCAGACCAAACAGAGGGCCTACCCCCCTGGGACAAGCAACATCCCGGAGGTGCTAAATGCACTCCGCAAACTCTGAAATGGAATCCACATGAAAACTGCAGCCTGCATATAAAGCACAAACTCCCTGTTTGGGGAGGAGATTTTCTAGAATCCCCAGCCAGAGGAGTCTCAGGGAAGAGGAGGAATCTGCCCTAGGATTCCTCCTTCCACACCACCCCAAACTGCGGAGGTCACCAACATAGCCTGAGTGGAAGCACAGGCTGCGGGATTCAACAGAGACAGCTGAAGTGAGACTGCAGCTCGCTGGCCATATGGGGCCCAACCTAATACCAATCACAGCGGACTGAGCCTGTAAATACCAGCAGTGAGAAATCAACTTGGATTGCATCCACAGACCGATCGGGAGATGTGGGTCTTGCGTAGAGCGATAGCTGAGCATCAGAGGCCAGCAGGAAGATCTGGTTCTGAGGGGGGGACACCCAGAGCTCTGCAACTCTATTGTTCCTACCCCGCCGAGCCGCAAGGCACTGGCCCTGCACTCCTTGAACAAGAGAGCCTACCTCGGGCTCCTGGCCCAAGAAAGCCAGGCACTCTTACATTATCAGGAGACAAAACATGGGTCTTGCTTGCAGTATCTAATTGCTGACCAAGAGCGACCTTGGTCCCTCTAGGCATATAGTTCTGGAAGAGGCTGAACACTTCTACAGGGTATAGAGACAGACCTAAAAGACAGCTACACCTCCAGAAGATCTGATTTACCTGGGGTCTTGACTACACAGCCACATGAAGGATAGGCAGCTGGGATCAACCTACACAACCAGAACGTTTGTGTATGGACCTTAGTCTAGGTCCCAAAACTGCTGATCTGAATTACAGCAGTAAAGTCCAAACAGAAATCCTCTTTGGCTGACTCAGCCTGGAGCCCACAGTGCAGAGGAAAATTGCCAGGAGGGAAACCGGATCACCTACCTATTCCAAAGCAATACTCCCTGATCCACACAGGCAAGAGCACCTGACCTATAATCAGTCATCAATTAACCACTCTCAACCAATGACGGTCAATACAAAATATCTTCCAACATCAGAGCCATCAAAATAACAAGAGGACAGCAAAAGAATGCTAACAAAAACCAAAACAGTTTGGCATCTCCGGATCCCAGCATTCCCAATGAAAACAACCTGGAGAATCTAACAGCAATGGATAGTCAAGAAAATGACCTCAAGTCCTTAGTAAAAAAGATGATAATGGAAGAAACAAATAATACCTGTAAACAAATGCAGGAGGAGGCAATCAAGAGGGCTGAAGAGTTAAAAGAGTCATATAACGAAACATTTGAAGAATTTCAGAAAAATATAAATATCCAGATGAAGGAAATCATTAAAACGGTCCAAGACATGAAGATAAAAATGGAAACTATGATACAGAAACACACAGAAGAAAAACGCAATCAAGCGGCATCAGAGAAGAAAGCAAGCATCTCAGATGTGGCCTTATCTAAGAAATTACAGGAAATGGAAGATCGAATATCGGGACTTGAAGATACAATTGCAGAACTGGAAACAACCATCCAGCAAAATGCTAAATCTGAAAAGTTCCTGACATAGAGCATTCATGAAATAAAAGATGACATAAAACTATGAAACTTGAGAATAATAGAGATAGAGGAAAGAGAAGGCAACCGACTCCACAGTCCAGAAAATATCTTTAATCAAATAATAGAGGAAATTTCCCCAATTTGAAGTGGGAGAAGCATACGAGCATCCAAGAGGCCTACAGAACACCCAATAGTATAGACTTGAAAAGAAAATCTTCCTGCCACATAATAATAACAACACAAAATATACAGAACAAGGAAAAATATTAAAAGCAGCAAGTGAAAAAGGCCGAGTAACATAGGAAGGCAAAACTATCAGAATTACTCATGACTTCTCAGCAGAGACCATGAAAGCCAGAAGGGCCTATACAGGGGTTCTGCAAACCCTAAGAGAACACAGATACCAGGCAAGACTACTATATCCAGCAAAATTATCAATAACCATTGATGAAGAAGACAAGATATTCCATAACAAGAACAAATTCAAACAGTACCTAGCCACAAATCCGGCTTTACAGAAGTTAATAGAAGGAAAACTCCAACCAAACTGGTCAAAGTACAACCAAAACTACATAGGAAATAGGTAATTACACAATTGCAAAATCACAACCTCACAAAATCTTGATTGTTACAAATACTAACAATGAAGGGACTTACCAATCACTGGTCATTAATATCTCTCAACGTCAGTGGTCTCAATTCTCCAATAAAAAGACACAGACTAATGGAGTGGATGCATAAACACGACCCAACATTCTTCTGCATTCAAGAAACACATCTTAACCACAAGGACAGATATTGCCTCAAAGTAAAACGTTGGGGGAAAATATTCCAAGCAAATGGTCACAAGAAACAAGCTGGGGTAGCCATTCTAATTTGTAATAAAATAGACTTTCAACCAAAATTAATCAAAAGAGATGAGGATGGACACTGTACTCGTCAAAGGTAAAGTCAACAAAGAAGACATCATGATTGTGAACATCTGTGCTCCTAATACAAGGGCTCCCACATTTGTAAAAGAGTTATTAACAAAGCTTGCCCCACTCATCAATACCCACACATTAATAGTGGGAGACTTCAATACCACGCTTTCACTCAAGGATAGGTCTTTGATTAAAAAATTAAGCCGAGAAATAACCTCATTGACCAATGTCATGATTCAAAATAATCTAACACATATCTACAGAACTTTCCAAACAAACGCAAAGGAGTATATGTTTTTCTCAGCACCCCACGGAACGTTCTCTAAAATTGATCGCATAGTTGGTCTCGAAGCAAACCTCAACAGATACAAGAAGATTGAAATAATACCTTGTATCTTATCAGATCACCATGGTCTAAGGCTGGACTTCAACAACAATAGAAATAACAAAAAGCATACTAACACGTGGAAACTAACAACTTTCTACTTAATGACACATGGGTCACAGAAGAAATAAGGGAAGAAATAAAAGACTTCCTGAAAGTCAATGAAAATGAAGGAACAACATACCCAAATTTGTGGGACAAATTGAAAGCAGTGCTAAGAGGTAAATTCATAGCACTAAGTGTCTTTAAAAAGAAAATGGAATCATCCCACATAAAAAATTTAACAACACATCTGGAAGGTCTAGAAAAAAAAAAGAAGCAGAAACAGCCAAGAAGGGTAGACGCCTAGAAATAATCAAACTCAGGGCTGAAATCAATAAATTAGAAACAAAGAGAACAATCCAAAGAATCAACAGAATCAAGAGCTGGCTCTTTGAGAAAATTAACAAGATAGACAAACCGTTAGCCAATCTAACTAAAAGACAGAGAAACACTATCCAAATTAACAAAATCAGAAATGAAAAGGGAGACAAAACAACAGACAACGAAGAAATACAAAAAAATCGTAAGATGCTACTTCAAAGGCATTTATGCCACAAAATTTGAAAATTTAAAGGAAATGGACAAATTTCTCGACCGATTCCATTTATCAAAATTGAACCAAGACCAGATAAACAAATTAAATAGCCGTATTTCAACTATAGAAATAGAAGCAACCATTGATAGTCTCCCAACAAAAAAAAAGCCCAGGTCCAGATGGTTTCAGCACAGAATTCTACCAGACCTTCAAAGAGTAGCTAATACCGATACTATTCAAGCTTTACCGAAAGAGAGAAATGGATGGAACATTACCAAATTCCTTCTATGAGGCCACAGTCACATTGATACGTAAACCTCACAAAGACCCAACAAAAAAAGAGAATTTCAAACCAATTTCTCTTATGAAAATTGATGCAAAAATACTCAACCCTCCACCAAATACTTGCAAAGAGAATACAACAGCATATCAAAGACATCCTTCACCATGATCAGGTAGGATTCATTCCAGGCATGCAGGGATGGTTTAACATACAGAAGTCCATCAATGTAATCCATCATATAAACAAACTGGAAGAGAAAAACATCATGATCATCTCTTTAGGTGCAGAAAAAGCATTTGACAAAAATACAACACCCATTTATGTTTAAAGTTCGGAGAGATTTGGAATACAAGGCACTTATCTAAACATAAGAAAGGCTCTATACAGCAAACCAACAGCCAACATTAAATTAAATGGAGAGATACTCAAGGAAATCCCTCTAAAATCGGGAACCAGACAAGGCTGCCCACTTTCCCCATATCTCTTCAATATAGATCTTGAAATTCTAGCAAAAGCAATAAGACATCAAAAGGAGATCAACGGGATCCAAATGGGAAAGGAAGAAGTCAAATTATCCCTATTTTCAGATGATATGATAGTGTATAGAATGGACCCCCCAAATTCCATCAAAGAACTCCTACAGCTGATAAACACCTTCAGCAAATTGGCAGGATACAAAATAAACTCAAAATAGTCAGTAGCTTTCCGGTATACAAATGAGAAACAGGCAGAGGAAGAAATTAGGAAAACTACTCCCTTCACGATAGCCACAAACAATATAAAATATCTAGGAGTAACTCTAACCAGGCAAGTGAAGGACTTATTCGAAAAAAACTTCAAACCTTTGAAGAAAGAGATTGAAGATGACATCAGAAGATGGAGGGACTTACCTTGTTCATGGATCAGGAGAATTGACATAGTAAAAATGGCCATCTTAACAAAAGCAACTTACAGATTCAACGCAATCCCTATCAAGATACCTACAATGTATTTTGAAGATATTGAAAATCAATTCTCAAATTCATATGGAGAGACAAAAAACCGTGAATAGCAAAAACAATCCATTACAATAAAAGATCCTCTGGAGGAATCTCCATACCTGATCTCAAGCTGTATTATAGAGCAACAGTAATTAAAAAAGCATGGTACTGGCAAAGCAATAGGCTGGTAGGTCAATCGAATCGAATCGAAGACCAAGAGATGAATCCACACACATTTGCTCACTTGATTTTTGACAAAGAAGCCAAATCTATTTAATGGAAAAATGATAGCATCTTAAACAAATGGTGCTGGTCTGACTGGATGTCTACATGTAGAAAAATGCAATTAGACCCTTTTTTGTCACCATGCACAAAACTCAAGTCCAAGTGGATTAAAGACCTCAACTTAAAACCAGAGACATTAATCCAGTTAGAGGAAAAAGTGGGGAAGAGCCTGGGACACATAGACACAGGAAAAACCTTCCTGAACAGTACACCAACAGCCCAGGCCTTAATGTCAATAATTAATAAATGGGACCTCATGAGGCTGCGAAACTTCTGTAAGGCAGGAGACACTGTCAAGAGAACAAAGCAACAGCCTACAGACTGGGAAAAGATCTTCACCTACTCTTCATCTGGCAAAGGTTTAATATCCAAAATATATAAAGAACTCAAGAAATTAAACACCACACAACCATACAACCCAATTGCGAAATGGGGCTTGGAACTTAACCGAGAATTCTCAACAGAGGAATATCAAATGGCCAAGAAACACTTAGAAAAATGCTCGTCCTCATTAGTCATCAGAGAAATGCAAATCAAAACGACACTGAGATTCCATCTTACACCCATCAGAATGGCTTATATAAAAAACTTAAACGACACCACATGCTGGCGAGGGTGTGGGGAGAGAGGAACACTCCTTCATTGCAGGTTGGAATGCAACCTAGTACAACCACTATGGAAATCTATCTGGTGCTTTCTCAGAAAAATGGGAATAGGGCTTCCTCAAGACCCAGCTATCCAACTCCTGGGAATATACCCAGAAAGTGCGCTACCATACAACATGGATATGTGCTCAAATACTCAGCTATTAAAAACAAAGAATTCCAGAAATTTGTGGTCAAATGGATTAATCTAGAAATTATCATAATGAGTGAGTTCACCCAGAAGTAAAAAGAGACAAACGGTATATACTCACTTATATCAAAACACTAGTTAAAGTGATATGTACCATGAAAAATTTTACTTACCAGGAAAGTGGGTCAAAGGAGAGGTCATCCTATTGAGACTTTAGGCGAGAGTGGCATGGAAGTATGGGGAAATAGTAGGACCCACAGGGTCCTGGAAACCTACAAGAAGAACTTTATGACAGGCAGATACGGGTCCTGGGTTCCTCCTCAAACTAAGGCACTAGCCAAGGAGAATATAGGCAGTAAACTTCGAACCTCTACCAAGACCTAGCCGAAAAACAGGATATTCTCCACCGTTTAGTGGAGAGTGAGATCTGACTCTCACACGAACTCTGGTGCCCCTTTTCTGGCAATGTCCCCTGGATGGGGAGGCCTGACGGCACTCAGAGGAGGGATAGCAAGTTATCAAGAAGAGACTCGATATCCTAAGAGCATATACAGGGGGAGGAGGTCTCCCTTAATGACAGACAAAGGGGAGGGGAGAAGGGAGGAAGTGGGAGGGAGGGAAGAATGGGAGGAAACAGGGGAAGGGCTAACAATCGAGATGCAATACGAATAAATTTGTTAAAAAGTCTGTAACAGTGACTCGGGGTGCTCCTCCTCCCTCCCTCCTGAATGAGTGTCAAGGACCCGTGTCACGCGTCAGCAGTAAACCTTGTGCCTTTTCATCAAACAAACAAACAAAACCAAAACAAAACAAAAACAAACAACGCAAAAAAGTATTAATTCAAACAGATAATTTCAAACAAAATTGCTGTAACTATCACACATAAATGGAAACATACTCTTCACTGTGACACTCAAATAACAATATGGACACCAATCATTATTCTAAATACATGAACAAATTAATGACCAAAATGAGTAACTACAGAAATTATTTTAGTTTTTCCTCTGAATGCAAGATTTATCAATGATTTTAAAATCAAAGAGAATATTAATAAGAACACAGAGAAAATATGATAAAAATTTTAGTGTATCATGAGAAACACACCAGCCTATTTTTCACAGTACTAATAGCCATCTTGAAGAGACCTGCCAGATCTGAGAACCACACATGTCAGACCCTTATCCCAATCACCTGACTATAGGTCCAACTGGGACACAGCCTGATGTGAAACGATACAGGCTACTGGAGGAGATCCAGATCCCAGCATAGGACCAATGGCTCTTCCTGCATGCTCTAGAAGCCAAGAGATATCCAGGAACAATCAGCCAAAGCAAGGAACAACCAGATGGCTAAAGGGCAGCAAGACCTATGGGAATATGGCACCAACACATTCCAACTACCCTAATAAAACATGCCCTGGACATACAAACACAACTGAAACTCAGGAAAATGGCCTTAAATCTATGTTTATGAATACAATAGAATCCTTTCAAAAAGGTATAAATAAACCCATACAAGAAATATAGGAAAATATGATAAAACAGGTGAAGGACGTTAATAAAATGGTTGAAGACCTGAAAAGGAAAATAGACTAAATTAAGTAAACACAAACTGATTAAAAAAATGGAATTGGGAAACTTTAAATTATAACAGAAAATGCAGAGGTAAGCATCACCAACAAAATATGAGTGATGGAGGAAATAATCTCAGGCACAGAAGACACAATTGAAGAAATAGATATACCTGTCAAAGAAAATATTAAATTGAAAAAAGTTCGTTACCCAAAACATCCAACAAATCAAGGACATGAGAAAAAGACAAAACCTAAGTATAAGTTTAATAGGTATAGACAAAAAGAAGATGACAAGCTCCAAGAGAAGAAAATATTTTTAACAAAATTGAAAAAGAAAGATGTCTGGGGAGATGATGAACCTTGGTAGTTTATTTTTACTATTTTTTTGCATATGCCTAGAAAATAAAGTTTGGAATGTGCCCACAAACAGTTTTTGTATGTGTCATGAATAGTAGTAGAAAGACAGACTCCCATTCATGATATTAGAGCCGTTATCAGTCATACTGGGCAATACTGAGCCGTGTAACAAACAGTCCTCACACTAAGATGAGCACATAAATTTGGGCTTACCACACGTCAGCATGTGCTTTTGCTCTCTGTGAGTACTGAAGACCAGAGACCTAGGGCAACACCCACTCCCACAGCCACCAAGGCAGGTCCACATAATGTCTAGAGGACAAGGAAATATGGTCATCTGTGTCTCACAAAAGAAGATCAAAATGTCTGTAAGCATCTCTTATAACTCCCTGTGACAGCACCTGGGCTTGTTCTACTGCCTCTGCCCAAATTATATGACCCACAAACCAGCGAAAAAGGACATCAGACATCAGTGGAACCTGTACTTGGTAACAGATTCGAGATCTGGGCTCCATACTCAAACCTGGTAGTCCTGACAACATGAGGCATTTTGATGTGGAATTGTTAGCAGGTTCCAATGGTTTGTTGAGGACTGGACACTAATCTGATAAAAATGTTGGTAAGGCAGGAAAAGAAGGAAATACCCCATCTCCTATATTTCTCTTACCTAAAGTCTCAGAAGGATGTCTTCAAATCTATCCCAACTCCTGGAAAGTGAAGACTTTTATGGGACATGACTTTGGGGGTAGTGCCCAAATTGAGTATATGCCATATGAGACTTTCTGCTTCTGGGTTAACTCACTCAATATGACCATTTCTAGTACCATCTATTTGTCCACAAATTTCAGGATTTCCTTGTTTTTAATGGCTGTGTAGTATTCCATAGTGTAAATATACCACAGTTTCTTTATCCGTTCTTCAACTGAGGGACATGTAGGCTGTTTCCATGATCTGGCTATTATGACTAAGGCTGCTATGAACATGGTTGAGCATATGTTCTCTTTGTTTGATGGACCATTTTCTGGGAATATTACAAGAAGTGGAACAGCTAGTTCATGAGGAATGTGTGTGTGTTTTTGTGTCTGTCTCTGTTCCTGTTGCTGTCTCCATCCAGTTCTCTGTTTCCCCCATTACTCTCTCTCTCCTCTCTCTCTCTCTCTGTCTCTATCATCTACCTTCTCAATGCACAGAGACAGGAGACAACACTACCTAATATTTGCTCTGTGGTGTTATAA
>CAJRSG010017955.1:0-10344 GCA_907169655.1 Acomys percivali
TGTGAAAAGAATCCTAGTATTTATCAGGATCCTGTAGACTTAGTTTTGTTCCTTTGTTTGGAAAAAGCATCCCAAGTAGTCCAACCTTGCTATGTATCTGAGGATGACCTTGAACTTGTGATCCTTTGTCCCAGGTATAGGGATAGACTTGTGCCTCTGTGGCAGGTTTAACCTGAGAGTTAAACCCAGGGCTTCTTCATGCATGCTGGGTAATCTGACCCAGACTAAAACAACTTTTTTTTTTCCTTTATTTACTTAGTATACAGTGTTCTGAGTACATGTACACCTGCAGGCCAGAAAAGGGCACCAGATCTCATTCTAGATGGTTGTGAGCCACCATATGGTTGCTGGCAATTGAACTCAGGACCTCTGGAAGAGCAACCAGTTCTCTTAACCTCTGAGCCATCTCCCCACCCTAAAACAACTTTTTTGAGACAGGGTTTCTCTGTGGAGCATTGGATGTCTTGGACTCATTTTGTAGACCAAGCTGGCCTCACAGAGATCTACCTGCCTCTGCCTTCCTGAGTGAGTGCTGGGATTACCGATGTGTACCACTGTGCCTGGCTTTTTTTTTTTTTTTTTTTTTTCTCTGTGTAGCCTTGGCAGGTCTGGACTTGCTTTGTAGACCAGGCTGGCTTGAACTCACAGTGATCCACCTGCCTCTGCCTCTCGAATGCTGGAATCAAAAATGTGCACCACCATGCCCAGTGTTTTTTTTTTTACTGATTTCTTTCTATTTTATGTACATTGGTGTTATACCTGCATGTTAGACTTATCTATGGAGCAGTTTTGCTCAGTGGTCAGAAACCAAAATCCAGGGTTGAAGTCCTCTGCCATGCCAAATCTTCTCAGAGACCTTGGGGGTTACTGCTTGGATGTAGGATTCTCTGTCATAATTAGTAAATATATTTAATGCCATATTCAGCAGACCTCTGACAAGCTTGAGGGCCAGCATATCTGTGCTCAATCCTTGTCTGTCTTTAGCTATCTGCTCTAAACTACATTTTACAAACATAAAACAGAATGTCATAATCTATAATCTGCAGATAAGTGCTAGAGGACCACATCTGTCTAATTTTAGCATATTTGAATTGTTTGTTTTTAGCTATATATTGGCTTATTATTTTAGAAAACATCTGTGATTAACTGAGCTAGTACTTAACAAAACCATAAGCTTTAATTATCCTAAATAGTTTGTGATAGTAGCTTTTTAAAAGGAATAGAACTGTATGTAGCATTTTTTAAGAATTACATAGGCATGATACCTTAAAAGAGTTGATACATGGAATGCTGTAATCAAAATATAACCTTAATTTTGTATCAATATACAAAGATTTGACAACCAAAAAACATCTACCCCACCTAGGGAATGAGGCATCATTACCTTGGAATTCTTCCGTTAACTCTCAGGCAACCGATTCACTGATATAGCTGACCATAAACTGCATTAGTTGTTAGTCCAACTTTAAATATTTTTCTGAACTAATATCAAAGGAAACTTTTAATCATAGATATAGTTAATTTATGGACTGGCAACCTTGCTGGTTCTGCCACATTTCATCATTAAGACTGAACAGCAAAGCCAGGCGTCCCAGCACTCGGGAGGCATGGGCAGGCGGATCGCTGTGAGTTCGAGGCCAGCCTGGACTACAAAGTGAGTCCAGGACAGTCAAGGCTACACAGAGAGACCCTGTCTCAAAAAAAAAAAAAAAGACTGAATAGCAAAAGCTAGCTTAAAGGACAGAGTTTGTCCTTGGTGCTAAGCAAGGCATCTGAATGAGGTTGGCAGCCTTCAGTAGAGAGGCTTGAGTCTCCCACAACCAAAATGGCTGCCAGTCATGTGACTGCCTTCAGCCAAGATGGCAGAGAAGCTATGGCAAGATGGCACCCAGCTATGTGACTGCCCTTAGCCAAGATGGCAGAGAGGCTATGGTGCTATCCTTTTAATCACTGAATCAGCATGGTGGCCAACCAAGTGGTGTTAGAGGCTATGGTGGGCAATTTAAAAACACAGCCATATTCAGAAAATAATGCCTCAGGCAGCAGTTTTTACGTTATTGAGAATGAAAGTAAAATATAACCATAAATTTAGAAGACAAAATCCAAATTTTAACAGTGTAAACAATTGACTATCTCTAAAATTAATATTTTTAAACTTAAAGTATATTTTAGAATTACCTAGTTCCAAAGTCTGCAATACAGCAGTCTACTAATCTGAATTAACCTATATAACAAGCAGAGAGCTCATTAGGGCCAAGAGGCTCTAAAATTGTTGCTGTATACCATGAGGCTATCTCAAGATGGTAGAGTCACATGGCAGGCTACAGATCATGTAGTCCACATGGTTGCTACTTAAAAACATCCATGTTACAAGTACATAAACACATATATGTTCTAAACAAGCATTTGAATTTAAATTTTAAACATCATACTCAATAAGCAAATTATAAATCTTTAGATAAGAGTTCACAGTATAATCTTAAGCTATATAGCCCGGAGGTGCAGCTTTAATACCTTATTAAAGAAACATTGTTTTAAATCCTATCTTTTATAAGTCTAGTTTTAAACACAGGACAATAATTACATAAAAAACCTTAATTCAAAAGTACTTTTAGAGACCTGTTGGCTTATGCCACTTGCTGCTTAGAATGGCTCCAAGTCTAACTTACAAGTTTAAGTTAACCTGTTTGTTAAAGATCTTTTTAACCATCTTCAATAACCAGTAATTTATAAGCAAAGCGAACAGAGCACAATAAATTTATACATTTAAATAAAATAAGTTCAATCAAACATATAGTAGACACATACATTAATACATTTAGGATAGACAGACAAAACTATTTTTTACTTTCTCTAGCTGAAATTTCATGGGAAAAGTACCTTGTCACCTGTTGAACACAATGGATGCAAGCAGGAGCTGGGGCTTTCCAGTGGTGTCCCAGATCAGGTGACCAGTGTACCATACTTTGGGGGAGAGGGGAGCCAGGCTTGCAACCAGACTGCAAGCTGGAGAAAGCTTTCACCAAGGCCAAACACCAGCCGTCCCAAAGCCCTGCAGTTCCTGTGTCCTCCTGATGCTTCTTCAGTACAAGTGGTGGGGCATTTTAAAAGACGTTGCACACTCAGGTGTCTCATATCAGCAAAGATCCAATAGCCCCCATGTTTGGGGCAGGGGTCCTTGGAGGGCCCTCCATGCTTGGGAAGGCCTCTCCACCCAGAATTCAGCACCAACCAAGTGTTCAAGCAGGAAGTAGGAGGCACTAGGCTCAAGCTGCCATGCTTGAGACCTGGCCCATTTCTAGAACTGAGATGGTTACAAGCAAGCAGAAACACAAAAGGACTAGACAAAGAGAAATGTACCAGTACGGCAAGAGAAAAGAGCCAAAATTCAGAACGGTGACTGTCCTGAGAGCCAGCGGGCTCCATCACGTTCTTGTCAGAAACCAAACTCAAAGCAGCCTACCTATAATCAGGCTCTGCCTAAATCAGAAAACCAGACCTGGTCTGGATATCCTACAAAAGATTCTTAGTCACACAAAGACAAAAAAAAGGAAACAAAGCACTAACTAATGAGAAACTAAAATTATAAAATGTAAGACGCTTGTTTGCTTGTCCAGCCTTAGAGGCTTCTCCCTGTTCAAGAGCTCCACCCTAGTTCCCAGAATAAGTTCCATGCAAGCTTCCAAATATCAAACGTCCCCATACGGTTCCCAGTAAACGCCCTAGGGACCCACATCCAAGTCCCCACAAGAGGTTTCAAGGGAAAGTTTGTTTTGTTTTGTTTTTTTTAATCTCAGAGGAACATTGACTGCTGATTGTATGTAATTACTCTGGTGGAGTTTCTGGAGACTGCTGGTGTGTGCAGGTTCACAGCAGTACATGGTCACTCTCGGAACACAGGGGGAAGTGAAGGTCACCTAGAAGACAAGTTCTCACAGAACATACAGACTACAGCATTAGTTACAGAACATACAGAACATGGCATTTGTTTGGTCCTTGCCCAGCCAGCACTTAGTCCCTGGGAAGCAGGCCAGAGGCTCAGCGTGGGATTCCAGATGAAGCCACTACTCTAAGGGACTGTGTCACAGGAGAAGCTTGCAGATAGGTCTGTTTATACCACCCTGTGTCCTCATGTGTAACAGACGCGCAAGCCTGTCCCATCAGGCTGGTGAGACTGCTATACCCAGACTGATCCTAAAAAAAAGAACCAGAGAAGCCAAAACTGCTGTGAAAACAAGAGAATCTTATTCAACCCCAGGCGTTGGGGCGGGGGTGAGGGGGGCCAGTTTCTAAAATCTACTACAAAGACTACATACTACAGAGAGGAAAGGCACCAGGGCCACTTACAATTTAACTTTTCTTTGTTCTTTCTTTCTTTTTATTCTTTGCCATCTGCTCAGGGGAGTATAATCCCACCTCCAGAGGCAGGTCAGTTGCCATTA
This sequence comes from Acomys percivali, assembly GCA_907169655.1. Lineage (NCBI taxonomy): Eukaryota > Metazoa > Chordata > Mammalia > Rodentia > Muridae > Acomys > Acomys percivali. The sequence continues at coordinate 4,443 of CAJRSG010017955.1, forward strand.
GATAAGGCTATCTCTTAAGTCCATTTCAAAGAGTTTTATGGACTTCAGATAAGTCATGTGTAGTGCTACCATCTGTACTGGTAAAATCATTTGATATTTGCTTAAAGGGCTCTGTAGTTTTTTAGATGTAAAATGGCATTTCCGTGCTTCCCAGGTGGGCACTGGGCACTCTTCTTTCATGACCAGCTCTCATTAGGCAACAAATCACACCAGAATTAAGTTGCTTGACATGGTAGTTACTCAAAATAATATGAAGAGTTGGGTACTGTCTGATAAAATCCTAGCTGTCCATGCCAGTCAGCAGGCCACAGTAGTCCCTGTAGCCAAGAGGCTGAGGCAGGAGAATCATGAGTTTAAGGTTAGCTTGGGCTACATAGCCAGACTGTCCCAAAACACACATTCTCACACCAACTACTAGGTATATTTTTATTTTTATTTTTATTTTTTATTTTTTGAGACAGGGTTTCTCTGTGTAGCCTTGGCTGTCCTGGACTCCCTTTGTAGACCAGGCTGGCTTTGAACTCACAGCGATCCGCCTGCCTCTGGGATTAAAGGCGTGCGCCACCATCGCCCGGCTTAGGTATATTTTTAAAGATGGTTGTGATGGTCTTGAGACCAGCCTGGGCTACACAGCTTTAGGCCATCTTGAACTACAGGGGAGACTTTGTTTTGTTTGGGGATTTCCTTTTGTTTGTTTGTTTTTGTTTTTTAAGATGTGCTTATTTATTATTATGTATACAGTGTTCTCCCTCATGTATACCTGCATACCAGAAGAGGGCATCAGATCTCACTATAGATGGTTTTGAGCTGCCATGTGGTTGCTGAGAGTTGAACTCGGGACTTTAGAGGAGCAGTCAGTGCCCTTAACCTCTGAGCCATCTCTCCAGTCCACAGGTAGACTTTGTTTCACAAAAAGAAAAGGAAAAAAACTGCAAACAAAAGAAGCTGGGGATTTAGCCTGGCGTCATGGCATACACCTTTAATCCCAGCATTTAGGAGGAAGAGGCAGGTGGATCGCTGTGAGTTTGAGGCCAGCCTGGTCTACAAAGTGAGTCTGGGACAGCCAAGGCTACACAGAGAAACCCTGTCTTGAAAAAAAAAAGAAGCTGGGGATTTATTTAGCTCAGCAGGAGTGAGATAGTGAAACAAATAATGGTGAACCATCTCTCCTTGTTTTTTTATTATTATTATTATTATTATTATTATTATTATTATTATTATTATTATTTTGGTTTTTTGAGACAAGGTTACTCTGTATAGCCTTGGCTGATCTGGAACTCTCTCTGTAGACCAGCTGGATTCGAACTCACAGCAACCCACATGTCTCTGCCTTCAGAGTGCTGAGATTAAAAGCATGTGCCACCATGCCCAGCTTGTTTTTTTGAGACAGGGTTTCTCTGTGTTATCGTTGGCTGTCCTGGACTCACTTTGTAGACCAAGCTGGCATCAAACTCACAGCACCACCACACCTGGCTCCTAACTCTCCTTGTAACACAAAGCAGATGCTAAGCACTATTAAAACATTGCTATGTAAGCCTGGTATGGTGGTGCAGCCTTTAATACCAGCGCTCCAGGGGCAGGCAGATAGATCTCTGAATTTGAGGCCAGTTTGTACTACAGAGTAAATTCCAATGTAGCCAGGGATGCTAACAGAGGTCCTGAGTTCAATTCCCAGCAACCACATGGTGGCTCATAGCCATCTATCAGGAGATCTGGTGCTCTCTTCCGGTGTACAGGCATACATGCAGTCATAACATTGTAATTATAATAAATAAATAAATCTTTAAAAAAACAAATTGTGCTATGTGGTGGTTAGGATGTCATCCTACCCCTCTTTCTCCTACTATTTCTTCAACAAAAACTCTGTGCCACCACACCCTTTGCTATTTGGTCCATGCCTGCCTGGTACTGGTTATGTAACCCCACCTGGCTTTGAGCTGGTAGCAAGCTTCCTGCCTTAGCCTCCAGAGTTCGGGGATTACAAGCAAGAACTACCACACTTAACTTCAACTGTCTTTGTAAAAGGTTATGATGAGAAACACTCTTTCCCGTTTGGTGTAAATCAAAACTCCCTACTGCATAAATGCCTTAAAGATTTCCTGTCCTGAGCGTTTGCTGCTTGTGATCCTCTGCATCTTTGATTCTCTGAACAACCTGAGTTGCCTCAAAGTTTGAGGGCATCTTCTCCTGGATTAATAAGTCAAGAGTGACAGGCCTTCTCTGTCGTCCTTCCACTGTCTAGAGCCCTCAGCAAGCCTCAATTCAGAGATGGCACCCTATGGTTCACCCACCTGCTAAACTCCTTCTAGGAGGATCCAGAGACCCTAGGACAGCTCAGGAATGGGCCAGAGAGGCAGAAGCGCAGACGGATCTGCTACTTCCCACCCAGTTTTTACAGACCTGCCACAGTGCTCCAGGTGGTGCCAGTGTAGAGGGTTCCCTGCTCTGCAGTCTTGAGCTTTGGCCAAAACTTTCCCTTTTCTCTGCTAGCCCAGCCCCCGGTGGGCGTGATCGCAGAAGGCTACTTAAAGGGAAGGATACCCTAGGAACCCTCCAGCCTCCAGCCACTGGTTTCAGTCTTCACAAATAGTCTGCATCTCTCCCTGTCTTTACCTTCCTTGGCATTGTCATGGCGCGGTTCGTGCCCAGAACTGTGCTGGGTATCATGGAGATAGGATGGAGCTTGGATGAAGCTGCCAGCGCCAAGGCGATGCGCACCTTCCTGCAGCGGGGCCACACCGAGATAGACACCGCCTTCATGTATGCAGATGGCCAGTCTGAGACTATCCTAGGTGGCATGGGGCTCGGGCTGGGCTGCAGCGGCTGCAAAGGTAACTGTCCCGCGTGCCATAAGGAGCAGAGTTGATTCCTCCCAGTACAGCTGCCCACCCCCAACCCCTCATTTCTCCACTCTACCCGCAACTCCTTACCCCTACCCCTGCTCCTGGGGACTTAATCGCACCTTGTCACACACCAAGAGCTCTGAGAACCACAAAATCCACAGGCTAGCTTTACACAACTCCACTGTCTCCTCCATTCTTCCAGAAAAGCTGCCTAGGACCCTCTCCATACAGTACACCAACCCTGGCTCAGCCAAATTCCATGTGGCTAGCCAGTCTCTGGGGCATTGAGAAAACTGGGAGTCTTGCACTGGGAATGCTGCCTCTCCCAACTAGTCCCCAGCAGGTAGGTGCCTCTGACAGCCTTCACCTGATGGACTCCCTAATTTTGCAGTCAGCACAGCCCCAGCAGATCCCCAGCACAGACTTTGGACCAGGCAAATAGATCTGCTTTTCGTACTGCACCCTTGCTCAGGACCCTGTACTTTGCTCCGAATTCTGGGTGCCTGTTGGTTTAGCAGTGGCTTCAGTTTTATGAAGGAGTAGCTCCTCAACTGCATAGGGAAATGAAATGACACAGCCTGTGGGAGTCTCTTCAACCATCATAACTGGAGGGAGTTACCATACTTGGGAAGCAAGATGGCAGCTTGGTTCAACACAGCAAAACAGACAGTGTTGGTTCAAACTTTGGGAATCTGACTTCAAGACTTCAAGTTGTTTTTCTAGGCATATTTAAGCAAGACCCCCCCCTTTTTTTTTGTTTTGCTTTGCTTGTTTTTGTTTTTGTTTTGGTTTTTCAAGACAGGGTTTCTCTGTGTAGCCTTGACTGTCGTGGAGGACTCACTTTGTAGACCAGGCTGGCCTCGAACTCACAGAGATCTGCCTGCCTCTGCCTCCCAAGTGCTGAGATTAAAGTGTGGGCTTCCACTGCCCAACACATGGCACAATTTTGGTGAAAACTTTGCGGGGGAGCATAAGTCTCCTTGAGCAATAAAGTTATGCATTTCTTTCCTGAAAGGAATACCCCTGTGTGCTAGCATTTCAGGTTTCCAGAGAGGAAGCTAAGAAAAACTCTAGAAGGCTTGGGCGCAGGGACAAAGACAACAGGATTTGGCAACACCGAGAGGAGTGGCTGTGCGTGTAGAGGTCAAAGAACTGAAGGACTAGCTTTAGGACTAACTTGTTGGGATGCTCTGCTCCTGTGACCGCTGCCCACAAATCCCCCATTTGGAAAGCCCTAAGCTATAAAAGTCTTGTCTTCCTCATGTCCGAGGCTGACCTCTCAGACTCCACCTTAGCAGGAGGCAGCCTGTGTGCCGGAGTAAAAGAGCTTGCTTTCATTAATCTGGCCATGATGGTTTGGATCGGTGATTGTTGCTGTTAATTTAAAGGGATGGCCTATAAATGTTTATTATTAGCCTTGTGATTATTAAGGATGGATTCTCTTTCGTGTGTGTTTTTTTTTTTTTTTTTTTTTGCTTTGTTTTGTTGTTTTGTTTTATTGTTTTTCCGAGACAGGGTTTCTCTTTGTAGTCCTGGCTGTCCTGGGCTCACTTTGCAGACCAGGCTGTCTTGAACTCACAGAGATTCACCTGCCTCTGTCTCTGGAGTGCTGGAATTAAAGGCGTGCGCCATCACACCCAGCAATGGCCGTATTTTCTAACCCACTATCAATTATTAAAAACACAGCTGCTGCCAGGCAGATAGTTGCACATGCCTTTAATCCCAGTATTCAGGAGGCAGAGGTAGGCAGATCGATGAAAGTTCAAGGCCAGCCTCGTCTACAAAGGGAGTCCAGGACAGCCAAGGCTACACAGAGAAATCCTATCTCAACAAACAAACACCCACAGCTACTGGTTATATTTTAAAATAGCCTTGCTTCACCTGGGGCAGAGCAGATATTAAACCTTAAACTACCTTTCATATCGACCTGCCCCCATGTCATCTGCTTCTAATCACTTCTATCCAGCTACCTCCCATCCGTAATCCCAAATACTTGCTAATGTTCCTCTTCCGAAGCCAAATCCTCCATCCACGCAGGCCGTGTGCTTCTTTCTCCACCCTAGCCATGGAGGTGGCTTCCATCATCCTTCTCCCCTTCCTCTCTTCTGCCTCCTTCCTAAAATCTTCCTTCCCACACCCAAGAACTTTAGCCACATCAAACAGGAATAAGAATTTAGTCAAGGGCTGGAGAGATGGCTCAGTGGTTAAGAGCACTGTCTGTTGTCCTTCCAGAGGTCCTGAGTTCAATTCCCAGAAACCACATGGTGGCTCAGGACAATCTATACAATGAGATTTGATGCCCTCTTCTGACATGCAAATGTACATGCAGATAGAGCATTCATACACTAAATCAATCAATCAATCAATCAATCAATCAATCTTTTTCTTTAAAAAAAAAAAAAAAAAAGAATTTAGTCAAGGTTACAAACATCATTTGGGGCCCCGGCCATGGTGGCGCACCCCTTTAATCCCAGCATTTAGAGGCAGAGGCAGGTGGATCGCTGAAAGTTCGAAGGGGGAGATGGGGGTGGGGAGAGGGGCGGTGCTGGGCTGCTGGAGCTTTCTCAGGCAGAAGTTCCGCCACTTTTCTGCCTTGAGGGGTAATAAAGTAGTGAAATTCACAGAGTCCACTGTGAAGGTAGTAGGCTGAAGCAGGAAAAGCTGTTGTTGTCATCATGGACAGCTCCCATGGCATTCTGAGGCAGGGAATGCGTCCCGGTTTTTGTAACAGTCTGAAGCAGAAATTGTCACCGTGGACAGTCCCCCCATTCCCCCCGTGAGGAGCTTGACAGGAGTTGACATTTTGTCTCCTATCTCTGCAGCCCCAGGGCAGGAAGGAGGACTGGCAGCAAGTCACAGTGGCCCACTGCTCAAGGGCTGGACATAGCTTTTGGGGGTGGTGATACAGCAGAGTGAGGGACTGAGGGTGGGGCGCAGTGGGGGAAGGTAGCCTGTCTCAGGGCTGCAGGGGTAGAGGGGGGGGCGGAGGAGGTGATGACAACAGCTTCGGGGAGTCAGCGGGACACCACAGCTTAGAGGTGGGCTAGGGTGGCTTTGAG
>CAJRSG010017969.1:0-23259 GCA_907169655.1 Acomys percivali
TTCTTTGACAGATGTATCTATTTCTTCAATTGTGTCTTCTGTGCCTGAGATTATTTCCTCCATCACTCATATTTTGTTGGTGATGCTTAACTCTGCATTTTCTGTTCTAATTTTAAGTTTCCCAATTCCATTTTTTTCATCAGTTTGTGTTTACTTTATTTAGTCTATTTTTTTTTTCAGGTCTTGAACCATTTTCTTAATGTCCTTCACATGTTTTATCATATTTTCCTATATTTCTTGTATGGGTTTATTTATACCTTTTTGAAAGGATTCTATTGTATTCATAATCATAGATTTAAAGCCATTTTCCTGAGTTTCAGTTGTGTTTTTATGTCCAGGGCATGTTTTATTAGGGTAGTTGGAATGTGTTGGTGCCATATTCCCATAGGATTTGCTGCCCTTTAGCCATCTGGTTGTTCCTTGCTTTGGCTGATTGTTCCTGGATATCCCTTGGCTTCTAGAGCATGCAGGAAGAGCCATTGGTCCTATGCTGGGATCTGAATCTCCTCCAATAGCCTGTATCGTTTCACATCAGGCTGTGTCCCAGTTGGATCTATAGTCAGGTGATTGGGATAAGGGTCTGACATGTGTGGTTCTCAGATCTGGCAGGTCTCTTCAAGATGGCTATTAGTACTGTGAAAAATAGGCTGGTGTGTTTCTCAGAATTCCTTGAGTATTCAGAAGGCCAGAGTATAGAACTGTTCCTTCTTGCAACTTGGAAACCATTGTTTCTCTAGGGGACATGAGAGATTGATGGCATTTTGGGGTAGGCTCCACTGAGCAGCCAACTGCGTGCTCTGCACTCACTGAGCTCCTGATTCTCAGACTCTATGCTTGCTGGAGGCCTCCATTTTGGAATGATACCCTGTCTACTCCTATTGTCCAGCAGATAGTAACATTAAGAAAATTAGAACTGCAGGCCAGATGCTCAAACCATGTCCCTGGTTCCCAGAAAATGTTTTTGCTAGCTGCAGCCATTTGTTTTTGTAACCCAGGTTTGGGTAAGCTGGAAGGTACTGGGTGACTAAAACCTGGGACAGTGTGCCTCTTGAACCTGGGTATCAGCCATATGCAGCTTGGTTGATGTGCCCATAGCTCCTAGGATGCCTCCTCTTATCCAGGAAATACAAGCAATGCTGTTTCAGAGTCCACAACTTGGCTACACACTTGGTCCACTCTCTCTCCGTCCCTGCTTCTCACACACCATGCATGCCTTGTAGCAACATCTTTGAGTGCTACTTTTTATATATTTGTCAAAATTATTTCTTCTTTTATATTTATCGTTTGTTCCCTTCTAGTTGAGTAACTACTCCACATTTCTCCCATTATATTACATTTCATCTGCAGTCTGGATTTTCTATAGAATAGTGTTCATATATATGAAACAATATACAAAGATAAAAAAGAAGAACACATACAGAGGACTTTTTATGTACTTTTAAGTACACATATCCATATATCTGCACACACACAAACACACAAACTTACACACACACACCAGAAACATGAAGACATAGAAGCAAATTCTAAGTAAAACATGTTTTTAACATGAGAATGAGAGTAGGGACCATAGAATGTTACCTGAGTGACGCTGGAGGGAAGAAGCAATGTTAAATGTAGTGAATTTTCACTTCAATAAAAATTTATTTTAAGTTATGCTTGACTGTTCAAATGTCAGGTCTGGAACTTCATATTTTAATTTAAAATAAAGATATATAAATATAGTACTGTGGATTCAAATTTGATTTTAGGGACATAAAGATGTTTAACTTATTAAGAATTCGTTGGTTTCTAAAGATCTTATTAGTCTTAGTGAATATTCCTTAATGTTTTTGAAAATTTTGAAACCTTTTTTTTTTCATGTACTGGGCATGTATTTTACATGGTACACTAAAATTTTTATCATGTTTTCTCTTGTGATCTTATTAATATTCTCTTTGATTTTAAAATCATTGATAAATCTTGCATTCAGAGGAAAAACTGAAATAAGTTCTGTAGTTGCTCATTTCGGTCATTAATTTGTTCATGTATTTAGGATAATGATTGGTGTCCATATAGTTAATTGAGTGTCACAGTGAAGAGTATGTTTCTATTCATGTGTGATAGTTACAACAATTTTGTTTGACATTATCTGTTCCAATTAATACTTTATTTGCGTTGTTTTGTTTTGTTTTGTTTTTGTTTGTTTGTTTCATGCAAAGGCAGAAGGTTTACTGCTGACACACGTCACAGGGCCTTGACATTCACTCGGGAGGGAGGAAGGTGGCGAACCCCGAGTCACTGTTACAGACTTTTTAATAAATTATTTGTATTATTTCTCGATTGTTAGCCTTTCCTCTGTTTCCTCCCACTCTTCCCTCCCTCCCACTTCCCCCCTTCTCCCCTCCCCTATGTCTGTGATTGAGGGAGACATACTCCCCCTATATATGCTCTTAGGATATCGAGTCTCTTCTTGGTAATTTGCTATCCCTCCTCTGAGTGCCGTCAGGCCACCCCATCCAGGGGACATTGTCAGAAAAGGGGCACCAGAGTTCGTGTGAGAGTCAGATCTCACTCTTCACTCAACGGTGGAAAATATCATGTTCGTCGGCTAGGTCTTGGTAGGGGTTCGAAGTTTACTGCCTATAATCTTTTTGGCTAGTGCCTTAGTTTGAGGAGGAATCCAGGACCCGCATCTGCCTGTCATAAAGTTCTTCTTGTAGGTTTCCAGGACCCTGTGGGTCCTACTATTTCCCCATTCTTCTATACTACTCTCGCTTAAAGTCTCAATAGGATGACCTCTCCTCTGACCCACTTTCCTGGTAAGTAACATTTTTCATGGTACGTGTCACTTGGACTAGTGTTTTGATATAAGTGAGTATATACCGTTTGTCTCTTTTTGCTTCTGGGTGAACTCACTCATTATGATAATTTCTAGATCAATCCATTTGTCCACAAATTTGGAATTCCTTGTTTTTAATAGCTGAGTAGTATTCCATAGTTTGAATGTACCACTGTTTCTTAGTCCATTCTTCTACTGAGGGACACTTAGGCTGATTCCATGTTCTGGCTATTATGTATAAAGCAGCTATAAACATGGTTGAGCATATGTCCCTGTTGTGTGGTAGTGCATCTTCTGGGTATATTCCAAGGAGTAGAATAGCTGGGTCTTGAGGAAGCCCTATTCCCATTATTCAGAGAAAGTGCCAGATAGATTTCCATAGTGGTTGTACTAGGTTGCATTCCCACCCGCAATGAAGGAGTGTTCCTCTCCCTCCACATCCTTTCCTGCATGTGGTGTCCCTTGAGTTTTTTATCTTAGCCATTCTGATGGGTATAAGATTGAATCTCAGTGTTATTTTGATTTGCATTTCTCTGAAGACTAACGAGGACGAGCATTTCTCTAATGTTTCTTGGCCATTTGTTATGCCTCTGTTGAGAATTCTCTGTTAAGTTCCAAGCCCCATTTCACAATTGGGTTGTATGGTTTTGTGGTGTTTAATTTCTTGAGTTCTTTATATATTTTGTATATTAAACCTTTGTCAGATGAAGAGTTGGTGAAGATCTTTTCCCATTCTGTAGGCTGTCGCTTTGTTCCCTTGACAGTGTCTCCAGACTTACAGAAGCTTCGCAGCCTCATGAGGTCCCATTTATTAATTGTTGACATTAAGGCCCAGGCTGTTGATGTACTGTTCAGGAAGTTGTTTCCTGTTCCTATGTGTCCCAGGCTCTTCCCCACTTTTTCCTCTAACTGAATTAATGTCTCTGGTTTTAAGTTGAGATATTTAATCCACTTGGACTTGAGTTTTGTGCATGGTGACAAACAAGGGTCTAATTGCATTTTTCTACATGTAGACATCCAGTTAGACCAGCACCATTTGTTGAAGATGCTATTATTTTTCCATTGAATAGATTTGGCTTCTTTGTCAAAAATCAAGTGAGCCAATGTGTGTGGATTCATCTCTGGGTCTTCGATTCGATTACATTGATCAACCAGCCTATTGCTTTGCCGGTACCATGCTGTTTTAATTACTTTTGCTCTATACTACAGCTTGAGATCAGGTATGGAGATTCCTCCAGAGGATATTTTATTGTAATGGATTCTTTTTGCTATTCAGGGTTTTTTGTTTTTCAATATGAATTTGAGAATTGATCTTTCAATATCTTCATAATATTTTGTAGGTATCTTGATAGGGATTGCGTTGAATCTGTAAGTTGCTTTCGGTAAGATGGCCATTTTACCTATGTTGATTCTCCCAATCCATGAACAAGGAAAGTCGCTCCAACTTCTGATGTCATCTTCAATCTCTTTCTTCAGTGGTTTGAAGTTTTTTTCGAATAAGTCCTTCACTTGCTTGGTTAGAGTTACTCCTAGATATTTTATATTGTTTGTGGCTATCTTGAAGGGAGTAGTTTTCCTAATTTCTTCCTCTGCCTGTTTGTCATTTGTATACAAGAAAGCTACTGACTGTTTTGAGTTTATTTTGTATCCTGCCAATTTGCTGAAGGTGTTTATCGCTGTAGGAGTTCTTTGATGGAATTTAGGGGGTTACTTACATACACTATCATATCATCTTCAAATAGGGATAATTTGACTTCTTACTTTTTCATTTGGATCCCGTTGATCTCCTTTTGTTATCTTATTGCTTTGGCTAGAACTTCAGGAACTGTATTGAAGAGATATGGGGAAAGTGTTCAGCCTTGTCTGGTTCCCGATTTTAGAGGGATTTCCTTGAGTATCTCTCCATTTAATTTAATGTTGGCTCTTGGTTTGCTGTATATAGCCTTTTTTTTAATTAATTAATTTATTTATTAATTTATTCATATTACATCTCAATTGTTAGCCCATCCCTTGTATCCTCCCTTTATTTCTTCCCCCCCGTTTCCCCCTCTATTCCCTTCCCCTATGTCTGTGACTTAGGGGGACCTCCTCCCCCTGTATATGCTCCTAGGGTATCAAGTCTCTTCTTGGTGACTTATTATCTTTCCTCTGAGTGCCACCAGGCCTCCCCATCCAAGGGACATGGTCCGATATGGGGCACCAGAGTTTGTGTGAAAGTCAGATCTCCTTCTCCACTTAACGGTGGAGAATGTCCTGTCCATCGGCTAGACTGGGTAGGGGTTCGAAGTTTACTGCTATATTTTCCTTGGCTGGTGCCATAGTTTGAGGAGGACTAGAGGGCCCAGACCCGCCTGTATTTTTCCAGGACCCACTGGATCCTTCTATTTCCTCATTCTTCCAGGCTTCTCACCCCTAAAGTCTCAATAGGATTTTCTCCCCTCTGACCCACTTTCTTGGTAGGTAAAGTTTATCTTGGGGGCGTAACCCTTGGCCTAGTGTCTCGATATAAGTGAGTATATACCATTTGACTCTTTTTGCTTCTGGGTGAACTCACTCATTATGATAATTTCTAGTTCAATCCATTTGTCCACAAATTTCGGAAATTCCTTGTTTTTAATAGCTGAGTAGTATTCCATAGTGTAAGTATACCACAGTTTCTTTATCCATTCTTCTACTGATGGACACGTAGGTTGTTTCCAGGTTCTGGCTATTATGAATAAGGCAGCTATGAACATGGTTGAGCATATGTCCCTGTTGTGTGGTAGTGCATCCTCTGGGTATATTCCAAGGAGTGGAATAGCTGGATCTTGAGGAAGCCCTATTCCCATTTTTCTGAGAAAGCGCCAGATAGATTTCCAAAGTGTTTGTACTAGTTTGCATTCCCACCAGCAATGAAGGAGTGTTCCTCTCTCTCCACATCCTCGCCAGCATGTGGTGTCAGTTGAATTATTGATCTTAGCCATTCTGATGGGTGTAAGATGGAATCTCAGTGTCGTTTTGATTTGCATTTCTCTGATGACTAAGGAGGTCGAGTATTTCTTTAAGTGTTTCTCCACCATTTGATATTCCTCTTTTGAGAATTCTCTGTTTAGTTCTGAGCCCCATTTCTCTTTTGGGTTATTTGGTTTGGTAGTCTTTAATTTCTTGAGTTCTTTATATATTTTGGATATTAGACCTGTGTCAGATGAAGGGTTGGTGAAGATCTTTTCCCAGTCTGTAGGCTGTCGCTTTGTTCTCTTGACAGTGTCACCTGCCTTACAGAAGCTTCTCAGCCTCATGAGGTCCCATTTATTAATTGTTGATGCTAAGGCCTGGGCTGTTGGTGTTCTATTCAGGAAGTTGTCTCCTGTACCTATGTGTTTCAGACTCTTCCCCACTTTTTCCTCTAATTGGGTTAATGTCTCTGGTTTTAGGTTGAGGTCTTTAATCCACTTGGACTTGATTTTTGTGCATGGTGACAAATAGGGGTCTAATTGCATTTTTCTACATGTAGACATCCAGTTAGACCAGCACCATTTGTTGAAGATGCTGTCGTTTTTCCATTGAATGGATTTGGCTTCTTTGTCAAAAATCAAGTGACCAAATGTGTGTGGATTCATCTCTGGGTCTTCAGTTCAATTCCATTGATCCACTAGCCTATTGCTGTGCCAGTACCATGCTGTTTTAATTACTGTTGCTCTATAGTACAGCTTGAGATCAGGTATGGAGATTCCTCCAGAGGATTTTTTATTGTGTAGGATTGTTTTTTGCTATTCTGGGCTTTTTGTTTCTCCATATGAAGTTGAGAATTGTTCTTTCAATATCTTCAAAATATTTTGTAGGTATTCTGATAGGGATTGCATTGAATCTGTAAATTGCTTTTGGTAAAATGGCCATTTTTACTATGTTAATTCTCCCGATCCACGAACAAGGTAGATCCCACCATCTTCTGATGTCATTTTCAATCTCTTTCTTCAGAGATTTAAAGTTTTTTTCAAATAAGTCCTTCACTTGCTTGCTTAGGGTTATTCCTAGGTATTTTATATTGCTTATGGCTATTGTGAAGGGAGTAGTTTTCCTAATTTCTTCCTCTGCCTGTTTGTCATTTGTATATAGGAAAGCTACTGACTTTTTTCAGTTTATTTTGTATCCTGCCAATTTGCTGAAGGTGTTTATCAGCTGTAGGAGTTCTCTGGTAGAATTTTGGGGGTCACTTATATACACTATCATATCATCTGCAAATAGGGATAATTTGACTTCTTCCTTTCCCATTTGGATCCCCTTGATCTCCTTTTGATGTATTATTGCTCTGGCTAGAACTTCAAGAACTATATTGAAGAGGTATGGGGAAAGTGGGCAGCCTTGTCTGGTACCCGATTTTAGAGGGATTTCCTTGTGTATCTCTCCATTTAATTTAATGTTGGCTATTGGTTTGATGTATATAGCCTTTATGATGTTTAGAAAAGTGCCTTGTATTCCTGATATTTCCAGAACTTTAAACATAAATGGGTGTTGGATTTTGTCAAATGCTTTTTCTGCATCTAAAGAGATGATCATGTGATTTTTCTCTTTCAGTTTGTTTATATGATGGATTACATTGATGGATTTCGGTATGTTAAACCATCCCTGCATGCCGGGAATGAATCCTACCTGGTCATGGTGAAGGATGTCTTTGATATGCTGTTGTATTCGCTTTGCGAGTATTTTGTTGAGTATTTTTGCATCAATGTTCATAAGAGGTATTGGTCTGAAATTCTCTTTTTTTGTTGGGTCTTTGTGAGGTTTAGGTATCAATGTGACTGTGGCCTCAAAGAAGGAATTTGGTAATGTTCCATCCATTTCTCTCTTTCGGTATAGCTTGAATACTATCGGTATTAGCTCCTCTTTGTAGGACTGGTAGAATTCTGCGCTGAAACCATCTGTCCCTGGGCTTTTTTTTTGTTGGGAGACTATCAATGCTTGCTTCTATTTCTATAGGCGAAATAGGGCTATATAATTTGTATATCTGGTCTTGGTTCAATTTTGGTAAATGGAATCAGTCGAGAAATTTGTCCATTTCCTTTTAATTTTCAAATTTTGTGGCATAAATGCCTTTGAAGTAGCATCTTACAATTTTTTGTATTTCTTCGGTGTCTGTTGTTTTATCTCCCTTTTCATTTCTGATTTTGTTAATTTGGATAGTGTTTCTCTGTCTTTTAGTTAGATTGGCTAACGGTTTGTCTATATTGTTAATTTTCTCATAGAACCAGCTCTTGATTTTGTTGATTCTTTGGATTGTTCTCTTTGTTTCTAATTTATTGATTTCAGCCCTGAGTTTGATTATTTCTAGACTCTACTCCTCTTGGGTGTTTCTGCTTCTTTTTTTTCTAGACCTTCCAGATGTGTTGTTAAGTTGTTTATGTGGGATGATTCCATTTTCTTTTTAAAGGCACTTAGTGCTATGAATTTTCCTCTTAGCACTGCTTTCAATGTGTCCCACAAATTTGGGTATGTTGTTCCATCATTTTCATTGAATTTCAGGAGGTCATTTATTTCTTCCCTTATTTCTTCCATGACCCATGCGTCATTAAGTAGAAAGCCCCAGGTAGGCTCTCTCGTTCAAGGAGTGCAGGGCCAGTGCCTTGAAGCCCGGCTGGGTAGAAACAATAGGGTTGCAGAGCTCTGGGTTTCCCTCCCTCAGAACCACATCTTCCCACCAGACTCTGATGCTCAGCTATCGCTCTAGGCAAGACCCATGTCTCCCGATAGGTCTGTGGGTTCACTCCAAGCTGATTTCTCACTGCTGCTGTTTACAGGCTCAGTCCGCTGTGATCGGTGTTAGGTTGGGCCCCAGATGGCCAGCGAGCTGCAGTCCCACTTTAGCTGTCTCTGTTGGGACCTGCAGCCTGTGCTTCCAAACGGCCTAGATGGGTGACCTCCGCAGTTTGGAGTGGTGTGGAAGGAGGAATCCTAGGGAAGGTTCACAATCTTCACTGAGACTCCTCTGGCTGGGGATTCTGGAAAATGCCCTCCTCAAACAGCGAGTCTGTACTTTATATGCAGCCTGCAGTTTTCATATGGTTTCCGTTCCAGAGTTTGCGGAGTGTGTTTAGCACCTCCGGGATGTTGCTTGTCCCAGTGGGTAGGCCCCCTGTTTGGTCTGCGGCCTTTGGGGCCCCACTCACCTACAGTTCTCAATGTCCAGCAATCTGTTGCTCCATTTATGTCCCTGGTCTCCTCTGAGTAGCTCAGATATGTGGCTTATTGGTCGTCATCATCCTGGAATGCCGTGTTGTTTGTTTTTTTATTGAAAAATAAAATCATTCATATTACATCTCAATTGCTATCCAATCCCATGAATCCTCCCATTCCTCCCTTCAACCTGCTTTCACTCTATTCCCCATCCCTATGACTGTGGACTAATGGGGACCTCCTCCCCTTGAATATGATGCTAGGTTATCAAATTTCTTTTTGGTAGTCTGCGATCCTTCCTCTGAGTGCCATCAGTCCTCCACATCTGGGGGACATGGCCAAATAAGGGGCACCAGAGTTCATGTGAAAATCAGTACCCAGTCTCCACTTAACTGTGGATTATATTCTGTCCCGAGGCTAGGTCTTGGTAGGGGTTTGATGATGACTACACATGTTGTCCTTGGTTGGTGCCATATATCGAGCAGAACCCCTGGGCCCAGATCTGCCCATCATAGTGTTCTTCTTGTTCCAATGAATACTTAATGAAGAAATTAACATATATTACAAAATATATGATAGTTTCATGAGATATCTTCTAACATCCATTATGATCAGGACATTCGTTTCCATGGAAAAAATTGCTGTAGTTCTGTGTTGTACCATTTTGCTATGATCCCCAGTTTGATGCTAGTTTATGAAATATATACCTATATTACATTAATATGCATCTGAAATAACAGATAATGATATGCTTTCATTTGTTCAGTTTTGTCTTCTAACCATACCAAGAAGCAATTCCCAAAGGAGTGTACCCATGATTCTTTCCTGAAAGAAATACCAAGAATATTTGCTTGTAATGGCCTTTCAGAGCTGGATAGAAAGAAGTTCTGGGAATATTCACATGACAGTGTAGTTCATAAAACAGGTCATTATGGAAATGATCTGTGTGAAAAATACATTTGTTTCATTTCTGAAACAAAAGATCAAGAAGCTCTGGCTACTCCTGTGAGAACTCAGTCTGTGCCACTCATAATTTCACAATTGGAGGCTCAGCAAGGGAAAGGTTCACAACAAGTATTGAAATAAAATTCTATTCTGCACAGAAATAGGAAAATATTATGTAAGGAACCTAAAGGTCAACAAAGAATACATATGGGATGCCAACATCATCAAAGAATCCATACTGGGAAAACCTTTATAAATGTAATGACTGTGGGAAATCCTTTACTTGCTCTTCAACTCTCCAAAGTCATCAAAGACTCCATACTGGAAATAAACCTTACAAATGTAATGAGTGTGGGAAATCCTTTACTTGCTCTTCAACTCTCCAATGTCATCAAAGAATCCATACAGGACATAAACCTTACAAATGTAATGAGTGTGGGAAATCCTTTACTCAGTCTTCAACTCTCCAAGGTCATCAAATAATCCATACTGGAGATAAACCTTACAAATGTAATGAGTGTGGGAAATCCTTTACTTGCTCTTCAACTCTCCAAGGTCATCAAAGAATCCATACTGGACATAAACCATACAAATGTAATGAGTGTGGGAAATCCTTTACTCTCTCTTCAACTCTCCAATGTCATCAAAGAATCCATACTGGAGATAAACCTTACAAATGTAAAGAGTGTGGGAAATCCTTTACTCAGTCTTCAACTTTCCAACGTCATCGAAGAATCCATACTGGAGCTAAACCTTATGAATGTAATGAGTGTGGAAAATCCTTTACTCTATCTTCAACTCTCCAATGTCATCAAAGAATTCATACTGAAGATAAACCTTACAAATGTAATGAGTGTTGGAAATTCTTTACTTTCTCTTCAACTCTACAACGTCATCAAAGAATCCATACTGGAGATAAACCTTACAAATGTAATGAGTGTGGGAAATCCTTTACTCAGTGTTCAACTCTCCAACGTCATCAAAGAATCCATACTGGAGCTAAACCTTATGAATGTAATGAGTGTGGGAAATTATTTACCCAGTACTCAAATCTCCAAATTCATGAAATAATTCATATGTGAGACAAACCATATAAATGTAATAACTGTGAGAAATAATTTACAATGTCCTCAAATCTTAAAGTTCATCAAAGAATCCATACTCGAGAAAAACCTTACAGCTGTAATGAGTGTGGGAAATCCTTTATGCAATATTCATCTTTCCAAAGTCATCAAAGAACCAATCGCTGAGACAAATCATATAAATATAATAAGGGTGGTAAATCATTTACATAGTACTCATCATTTCAAGCTCACAACTGAATTCATACTGGGGACACACCTTACAAATATACTAAATCTGGGAAATTCTTTACTTCATCCTCACCTTTCCAAGTTCATCAAAGAATCCATACCTGAGAAAAACTTTACAGATATAGAGTGTGGGAAACCCTTTACCAACTCCTCAAGTCATCCAATTCACTACCAAAACCTCACTGGAAATAAAAATTACAAATGTAAAGACTGTGGCAAGTGTTTTACCCTGTCATCAGCTCTCCAACTTCTTTAAAGGATCCATACTAGAAAGCAACCTTATAAGTTTAATATAGGAAACAATTTTGGGAGTCCTAAACTCTTCAAGCCCACCGCAGAATACATACCCAAGTCATACCTTATTAATGTAATGCATGCAATGTCCTTTACCCAGAAATCATATCTTCAAAGACAACAGATCATGCCAACTGGAGGCACACTACTTTAGGCCAAGCTAAAACATTAAAGCACATAGATATTTCCTAAAGAGTCTAACTTTGTAGGGAATTACTATCCCAGAGTTCCTTTGAGAAAAATGGTTTTTAAGTGAGAAAAATGCTTGTAAGTATTTAAACAACATTGAAATCATAGCTATTCTCAAAGAACCCATACCAGGAATCCTAATACTTGGTAGGAGTTGGAAAAGGTTTACCACAACATACTCCTTATATTTTTATTAAATAGTTATTTGGAAAATAAAAAATGAAAGACTGCTTCTTGCTATTTTAATCTGATGCCATTGATTAATTGTGCTAAAGAATTCATGTAAAAACTAAATAAAGAAATAATGTTTTAAAATGTACGGATTTAATCCAGGATAATAGTACTAATATCTATGCTAAGACAAGCCTGTTACATAATGTTCTATATAGTTTATTATGGTAGAATACTGGAAAGTTTAAGATATATTCTATATGAAGTTTATTTTGTTGGAAGTCTTTCTGCTTTTCATGGATTATATATTATAGATACTTTTAAATCTGAAGCTAATCCCTTATTTTTCATGATTATTAATAAATATATTATACCTCTGTTCTATTAATTCTGCATTGCTGTTATTAATATTCACTACATGCTGTGATGTTGTTGTTCATATCATTAATTCTACTGTTCATAATGCCAACAAAAATATCTCACAAAAAAAAAAAACCAAATTTGATCCATTTCGAAAAATTACAAGACAATCATTAGGAAGAGAATATCTGAGGAGCAGAGGAAACACGGAGTATAGTGAGACCTGAGGGTATGTGTTTTGTGGGAAAAGGCATTGCCATTTGGATCCATTGTGGGAAGATGGGATTAAGGCTTTAAGAGGACAAATCTTTCTCTGGTCAATATGTTTATGGTAATAGAGTATTTGAAATATGTTCCATCATCACATTATCCTTTATAGGAGTTTGGTCTAAAATATTGCTCCCATAAAGAATCTGTAGCTACCAAGATGATTCAAATATGCCTCCTCCCTAGTTATACATAATGTTCCTTCCTCTTTACAATGCTAAGTGTGATTCAATGTAATTGGGACACAATGGATGTTTACTCTGGGGATTCTATTGATAAAATTTAAACCAAAAATTACCTCTAAAACGTTATCTTAATGGCCATATAAAAAACTACTGAAATATTATGGTATAGGTCATTTAAATAAGTGTAGTATTTTATGAATGGATTCATTAATGGGGGATTCATCAATATTATAAATTAACAAGCTGTATTTACTTTAAATGATCCAATTAACTAAATTTTGTAAGGTTTATATTTAACTTCAAACATATCAAGGTATATATGTGATTAAAATAGATGAATTAATATTCCTATATGTGTACAAATAGTTCATATTCTGTAAGATAATTCAAACACAAATGACCTAAGTTCATATGAGATATTTGTTCAACCCAAGTAGAGATAAAAATTGCTCCTAAAACATAGTCATAGATGATGAAATGTTGATTTGTAAGCCATAATCAATGCCTCAGAAGGTATCCTGACTCTGGAACTACCTCCCACGATATGTTAGTTGTTGAAACAAGCTGAGGCTATAGGTAAACTGTTTAATGTTTCATGGAGGATTTCTTTGCCCCTGAGATTATTAACTTTAGTTTGGGAAACTCAAATTCTCAGATGGAGATTCGACATGATGGATTTTCCACTAGGTACCAATTATCAACAAAGTTTTAAGCCCTTGATTAGTAGGCATTTGTTGGTGAAGCAGGTGTCTTATTGGACTCTGGAAGCTGTTCTACTTCATACATCTGTCTTCTAAATTATGTGAGACCATGAGCATCAGTATCAGGAAGGAAGACTGATTGAATTGTGGGTAAATCTTGAGCTTGAATTAGAGATGTCAGCAGGAGTTCTTTCAACAATTTTCATGTTTGGATTTTACACCTGCATAGTGACAGGACTGAGGAACTGCCTCTTTTTATAATCTGTGGATTTGGCCTCTCTTCTTGCTAAATATGTAGTTCTATTCATCTTTATACATGTACAGTCCCTGAGCATTGATATGCTTCCAATTCCACAAGAGCTGTAATCCCAGGACCATGGAAATGAGAATCCCATACAAACTTCAACCATCAGACCATTGCACACTCTGTAGGTTTTAGAACATCCTCTTGTTAAAATTGACAAAGGTAGTGAATTACAACTCCGTAGGCTTATTCTAGGTAGCTAAGTTGTGTGGTTGGCACAACACAGGGCCAGAGGTATACCTTGTTTAAGACCAACTAAATTTTCCGTGGAAAATACTACCCTGACACAAAATTATCTTGCTGATGCACACAGTGTGCTTCTATGGTTTTATTATCAGGGCTTGAATTAGGCAAGTCTGATTATACTAGCACAAGATCTGGATTCCTTCTGGCTTTGAATGCTATAGGGATTTTAGGACTATTGACTATGATATGGATGTGCAAGTCTTTATGGAGTAGTTAAATTTTGACCAAGTGTACAATGAAAACAATATTACAGTACCAGTTGTTCTCATGCTAAATACGAGTGTGGAAAAGTAGGGGACCAGAAGTCTGCATATGAAAAGTAGGAAAATGAGGGAAACTGCCTATGGTCCCATTCATTTCCTCCTATGTAACAGACCTTGTTTTCATAAGCCCAATTCAATAGTGCAATATGCTTCAAATGCTATATGAATGAACCACTCATTTTCACTATGTATTTTCAGTGAGATTTGTGGTCGTGCTGGTCCCACTAGACCTGTGTTTCATTGCAATAAAGTATGAATCTTGTACAACTCTCAATCCCAAGTAATTCCACAGTGTCAAGTTGAGAGAAGTTTCTCTGGTCATAACTGGTAAAGATAGTAAGTTTTCATATGGAATCTTGTGGAAGACAGTTGACAGGGGTTTTTAATAAGAATAGAGCCCAGTGAGGAGATAATTTTTTAAAAGTACCTTTGACTTATTATTTCAACTCTGGCTATTTTTTCATGAAGAAACGGCCATTTTTCCACAGTACAAATGCTCAGTACTACATATTTTTTGTTTTCATTTCATCACTAATTCTCGTTTTTAATCTTCTTGGGAGTTGTAGATGGATGATAATCTTTGAAACAACAACATATATTCTGTGTCTGCACACTAGAAAATTTCTGTAAATTATTGGCACTTACCGCCAAGACAGAAGTCACACTGTGTGAAATAACTCCTAAAATGGCAATACATAAAAAATTAGACCCAAGAGTTTATAGGGTTGAAAAACAGAAGAGTATAGTCCTTTCACACTTGTGGCTGTAGTTATTAAAACTCATAACTGAAATCACCTATGACAATGAACTTTTATGTGACAAGTATTCTATGCAAGTCGTATAAATGAGCTAAATTACACTAATGAGTAAAAGAAATTGAACATATCATGGAAAATGTATAATTTCCTAATTAAAAATATCATTGAGGCACTACAGCATGTAAAAACAGAAATTTATGAAATCTAATGAGTAAGGTGAGTTCATATTCTCAGACACTCATATTCTCTTATAAGTTAAACAGGAATATAAGTGACCACCATCCATACCATTAACGTCAATACCTGGGCCACCATATGGATGGTTCATCTCAGGGCTTCCAAGAAGCATAAATGCAACAGGCTGCAGCAGGTAAGAGAGCTGCTGTCTTTTTCTCGATTCTTTCTGCCTCTACAGACTCAGAGCAGTCACTACCTGGAGACAGTTTGTAATAATGACACATTTCAGCAGTTCCTCTCTTTGTGTGATTGTGAATCATCAGTGTTGATCATTCCTTATCCTTTTATTCTGATATTTTTGAAGACATACATCAAGAAATCAGTGTTGGAATATGATGTGACATTACTATATCATACATGCAACTCATACTGTGTGAATATTGATATGACAAAATTGGTGAAGTTATATACAGATATATCAAAATAGATTAAGGTCAACAATGCTAACTTATCTTTATGTCTTTTATAATGGAGTAGAGAAAAAACTGTGATAGCTACATCCTCCGTGCCTCTGTTCCTACTATGAGCATATATTATTACATGACTATTTAATATCACCAAAATCATAGTAATAAATAAAATGATATAATAATTAACTGGACTAGGTGAAAAATAAATATTCATTATTTTATCATATAACAGCTGGATAGCTTTCTTACATTTTATGCTAATTTAGAATTATTCTCTAGACTTACTTTCAGATTTTTTAAAGTGGGATGTAATCAGATATGATAACAATTTCTTGTTATTCTCTTCAAATAGATGACTAAATCTTGATGATCTTCCCTCATGTTCAGATCTAGCTTCATGACTCTCAATTACAAAATAGGTTCCATGGGCAAACCTACTTGCTATCACACTGCTTCAACACTCTAAAGATAATTATAATCCACTCAGTAAAGACCAATGATAAACTAGAATAACTTCTCACTATTACATCAGATCAAAAAGTCCAGAGTTGGAAAATATAAAGAAGAATGGAACCTATGACTTGTACTATAGGAAGTTTTTTCTATTATAATCTTCTTTCTCTGAAATACAAGGTTTGAACTTCAAACAAGTATGGGTAAATATTATTATTTTAGTAGATTATTGTTTTATAGATGTGACCACTTGTAGCCTATCATAGATTTGAAATCACTATGGTGAGATGGTTTGCTAAATTTTAATGATGCACAGAAACATTTCTAAAGAAAGATTACAAAGACCAGGACGTCTACCTACAATAGTGTTGACGATGTTTTATTTCAACCACAGCACATGGTAAATCGATTCAAAGTTTGTTTTTACAACCAAAAAATTCATGATGTCATAGACCAATAAAAAGTAGTGAAGTTCACTTCAAACAAGCAGTACCAACAGGTAATTAGAGTTCAATTGTGTGATTACACTCTCATAAATTTGAATCCAAATATTCTCTTGCCAACAAAAGCAGAGAATGGAGATTCTATTGCCTGCCTTTAGATCCCTATCACCTAACATTGCCGCCTTATCTACCCTTATGGGAAGATGAGCCTATTATGATGCAACTTGCGATGTCATGGTTGGTGATGTCCATGTGAGGCCTCCCCTTTTCTGAGAAGAAGTGTAGGATGGTTAGTAAGGTACAGGAGATGAGATGAGAGGGAAGGACATTGAGACTACTTCTACCTTTTTTTCCAAAAGACTTTACTCATTTTATCTGTGAATGCCCTATCTATGTGTGCATGAGCTTGTGGGAAGAGGACATAAGATTCCAGTATAGAGGACTATCAGCCACCAAGCGTTTGCTGGCAATTGAACTGAGGACCTCTGAAAGAGCTGACAGTGCTCTTAGCCACTGAACCATCTCTCAGTCCACTACAAACAAAAGTCTCAGACTCCTCACAAAAAAACTACACCAGACAATATTGTTCTTTCTCTTAGGGCCCAGATGCATAGCACAGAAAATTATTTCTCCCTAGAGAAGATGAGTCTGGTCTACAGGCTGCAGAAAAAGACACCTACAAATACAAACACAGATCATCTACAGACACTCGTTTTCCCTCCCTCTGGCACTCCTTGTCTCTCTCTTCCTCTTACTCCGCCTGTATCTATTTCTATCTCGGTCTGTCTGTCTGTCTGTCTGTCTGTCTGTCTATCTCTTGCTCCTCCTCACTCCACCTCTTTCTCTCCATCTGTGATCCACACAATTTCAGCTGTAGTACACAGGAGACCAAGTGAAATACAGAATATGATCACTGGGCAAATGCTTGTCTCTCTCAAAAAGGTAGCCTTGCTTCCAGTAGCACTGAGTGTCTCCAGGGGCCCAGCTGCACTTAGCCAAGACCTTCTAGGATGGCACCTAGGAGAAGACCACACTCCCAGCATCCTCGAGACAGCCATGCCACTGCCATTGTTTCCTAGTTCTCATTCTTGGACGTCTACTGAGAGCTCTGATGCTCCAAAGGAGTTCCATCGGGATTGGGCCTGCTCTGAATGCTCAGAGGTGCCAGGCTGGCAGGGTCCCCCAAGGAAGGGTCCTGTCACCTTCCATGTGGTTGTCACTTAACTGGTCCGAAGCACCAAGTCTCATGGAACTTCATGATCTCAACACAGCCACCCTGGAAAACTGCAGACCTTGTGTTTGGGCCACAGAGGTGAAGCCCTAAAGTGCTTCCTCTACATGCCATCCTGTCCTTCTGATGATCACCTCTGACCTAAACACCATAATAATTGCTACACACTGGGTTCTTTATGGACTTGCCTCTGGACTCTCACATCCTTGATTCCCTTCCAGGAGACACACAGAGAATCAACACACACATAAACACACACCCACACACAGACACATACACAAATACACACAGACACACACACAGAGACACACACACCCAGATAGAGAGACACACACACACACACCTACCTCCCAGGCTTATAAGATCCCAGACTCTGGCACCAGGACCTTCTTTATTTTTCCACTTGAGATCCCTGGACAGTGCAGGGAAGGACAGGATAGGGGCCTTGTCATGCCCTGAACCTATTATCCCTAGTAGGCCAGGTGAGCTAGACAGTCAGCAGAAGCCACCAACATGTTGCCTATGTGGATGCTGGGCATCGAATTGAAGAGGCTTCATAGTGTACCTGGCCTGGATGGTAAGCTGACTGCCTGGCATCTATAGAACATCCTTCAGTCCACAAGTTCTTCTGGCTGCTTCAGTTAAGATTCACCACAAATCACAACACTGCCTTGATTCCTGGCCTACTAGGTACACACAGCAAGGTTGCATATGACCTTGATATTGTTCCCATGCCTTGTAGGGTTCTGGGAGATCACTCCTTTCTGGACAGATCAGGGTCCCCCATTTCCACCTGTAGCACAGCTCCAAGATAGACAGATCAATAGATAGATAGAGAGGGGGTACTGAATAGGAGGGTACTAAGAGAGATTGAGAAGGGCAGGGGAGGGGTTCAGTAAATAAAACGGACATTTGGCCAGGAAGGCTTTCTGTTTCTGAGATCCTGTTGAGTGTCCAGAGAAACTGAGTAGCCAGTGTGTGTGTGTGTGTGTGTGTATGTGTGTGTGTGTGTGTGTCTGCGTGTGCATGCATATGTGCCTATGTGCATGCCTGTGTGTGTGTGTATATGTGTGTGTGTGTGTGTGTGTGTGTGTGTGTGTCCTAGAAGTGAGCTAAGCCAGCTCTCGTAGTACAGGAGACTCCACTACCAAAACTATGGGGGTGCAAGAGTGGCCTTGTGCACAAACAAGGGCAGCCAGACAGGAGCTGTTTTCCAAAAAAACCCATATGCACCCCCTGCTGCAGGTCCTGTGTAGAGAGGTCCAGTCACCCTGGCCAAAATTGCAATCTAGAGAGGATCTGGAGGCTGTGCTTGCACAGTCCTGCTAGCCAAGTCCTGTGGCATTCAGTATTGGCCGTAGGATAAAAGGTCCGTGCTTCTTCCTATATGTCTCCTGGCCCAAGAAGAGCTCAGGAGAACTGCATCCTCCCTGTCCATCCAAGAACGGTGCACCTCATCATCAGGACACATACTGCCACCTGCAGACATACAGGGGAACTGAAGCAGAGATCAATAATATAATTCATCTTGATTGGAGCAGTGCACAGGTGATGGAAGGAACAACAGGTGACAGGCACACTCCCTCAGAACTTGCAGAGTCAAAAAATGCAAAAGGCTGTTAAAAGACTCTAGCATGGCCATCAAGCCTTTATTCCTAGACAGGCCTGAGATGCATTTCTGGGCAGGCTGCAGGATTTCCCAAATGGAAGCGGGTATGAGCTTGGGTGCCTACTTGTATTCATGGAGGGACCACAGGGGTTTTGAAAGGTAGGTATATGGGAGGATGAGGTAGGATGGGGTGAAGAGGGGAGATGTGAAGGAGGAGGCAGGCACAGGTCAGGAGGAATCCTGGGACACGATGCACCTCCCTCACACACACACACACAGCACTTAGGACAAACGGCAGCCCCTGAAGGGCTTGTGGGCTGGAGAATGGTTGAGAGGACATGTTCCTGTAGGCTACCCTCAGGGAACTCAACAGAAACCCTCAGTCCATTCTAGACCATAGGGGAGGAGCCTTAGAAACAAACCAAGAGTATAGCCATGCCCCCTGGAAGACCTAGCAGCTCTGTGCATAACGCCACCCACTCTGGTAACCACTATAGTTGCCAGGCTTCTCCTGGGTATGCTGACACCTGTGACCATGGGCACCACAAAAATTCCCGGTTACGGGCACAGGGTAACTTTGACAGATGCCATGAAGCAGAGGACCACCTGCCTCAGGGGCCGATGAGCCCAGCACTGGCTTCTCACCTGGCAGTAAGAGACTCCCGTGTGGATACTAAGCAAAGGGAAGACTGCCTTGTGCGCACTGGTGAGGGCTCCCGTTTCCCAGGTGTTCATGCCTGTGGACCCAGGTGTGTTCCTTCCTGTACACTGCCACCTGGACTCTGGGGGGAGGATAAACATCAGCAGATGCCCCGTGAAGGCCGCAGACATCTCCCATCCTGATGCAGAGCCAGATCAACCATGCCGCTGATGTGAGAACAAGGACATGTCAAAAGAAGAAGTGTTCCATCCCAATCTGCTCACTTGCCTAACAGGCCCTGGCTTGAGCCCCCAACCCAACCACCTACTAGGCAGCACAAGGCAATAAGGTAACCAGGCAACCATTCTGAGCTGTCAGGAAGTCTGTCACAATCTCTGTCTTCTGCTCAGGCCTCCACCCCTCCCACAGCCCCAGACCACCCTACCCACTCTGCAATGCTCGGGACATGTCACACTCTTCCATTCCTTTCTCCAGAGTCCCCAAGTGGTTCTCAGACATGGATCTTTCTTTCTGTGTCCTCCCAAGACACCCACCTACCTCCCTGTGTCCAGGGCTCAGCACAGATGCAGCTTGCAGCTCTCTCAGGAGATTTAAGTGGACCAAAGGGCACCTAGAAAGGAGGCAGAAGGAGCAATTTTCACTTGTCCCTCCAGGAGGCCCCCAGCACATACCTACTCCTGAGTTCTTCTGTCACGTCTCCATTTTTTCCTAGAGGTTTTACTTATTTTATGTGTGAAACCCCTATTTCCATGTGCACCTGCCTTCATTCCATTATATATGACTGTGAGCCATTGAGTGTTTGCTGTGGTATTAAACTCAGGACATGTGGAAGAGCAGAGTTTCTTGGCCACTGGGTCATCTCTCCAGTCCACTAACAAAAGTTCCAGGCTCCAAATAACTACATCAGGCACTATCATCCTTTCTCTTTAGGGCACAGACAAATATTTCTCCCTAGAGGAAATGGGTCTAGTCAATAGGCTACATACAAAATCATTCAAAAGACATACACACATCATCTACAGATCCTCGTTTCCCCCTCTCTCTTAGTAGCTCCTTTTCTCTTGAGTTCTCCCTTTCCATCTGTGATCTACACGGTTTCAGCCACAGTATCCAGGGTACATAGGTCTGTGTGGGACCAAGAAAAATATAGAATGTGATCACTGGGCAAATGCTTGTCACTCTCCAGCAGGAAGCCTTCCTTCCAGTAGCACTGAGTCTCCAAGGGCTCAGCTGCCCACAGCAAAGATATTCCAAGATGGCCCCTAGAAGAAGACCACTCTCATCATCCTCAAGACAGCCCTGGCATTGCCATCGATTCCCAACTATCTCAAACTTGGAAGCCTTCTGCAAGCATCCAACTGATGCTTCAAAGGGAGTTCCAACTGGATTGAGCCTGTTCTTAGTTCTCAGAGGTGCCAGGCTGGCAGGTGACCCGCAAGGAATGTTCCTGCCATCTTCCACATGGTTGTCACTCACCTGGTCCCATGTCACTCAACTGGTCTCATGGACCGTCACATCCCTTACACCCTGGAAAACTGCAGACCTTGAGCTTGGGCCAAAGGGTTATGAAGCCCTAAAGGGCTTCCTCTACATGCAATCCTGCCCTTCTGATGATCACCTCTGTCCTAAACACCATAATAATTGAAACACACTGGGTCCTCTGTGGACTTGCCTCTGGCCTCTAACATCCTAGCTTCCCATCCAGGACACACACACATACACACACACACAAACACAAACACACATCCTGCAATCTCCTAGGGCACACATTGTGGCACCCGTGACGTCTCTATTTTTCCACATGTGATCCCTGGACAGGGCAGGGCAGGACAGGATAGGGGGCCTTGCCAACCAGTGAACTTAATCTCCCTGTTAGGCCAGGTGAGCTAGTCAGTCAGGAGAATCCAGAAGTTTGTTGCCCACAGGGATGCTGAGAATCACAGTGAAGAGGCTTCAAAGTGTAGCTGGCCTGGATGGTAAGCTGACTGCCTGGTCTCTTTGGGGAATACTTCAGAACACACACTCCTCTGGCTGCTTCTCTTGAGTTTCACCCCAGAATACAACACTGCCTCGAGCTCCTGCCCACTAGGTACACACAGCAAGATGCATATGTCCATGATTGTGTCTTACAGACCTCTTGAAGTGTTCTGGAATATCACACTTTTCCTGAAAGATCAGGTTCTTGAGATCCACCTTGAGCACAGCTGATAGAGTGAGAGAGAGAGAGAGAGAGAGAGAGAGAGAGAGAGAGAGAGAGAGAGGGCACTTTGAATACGAAACAGAAGGAAAGCCCAAGAGAACTCGAGGCAGTATAGAAGGGTATGAGGGGAAGCAGAGGAGGGCAGGGAAGGGCATCAATAAATAAAATGGACACGTGGAAGGAAGGCTCTCTGTCCCTGATGTCCTGATCACAGCCCAGAGAAACTAAGTATCCTGTGTGCCTCTGTGTTCGTGGGTGTGTGTGTGTGTGTGTGTGTGTGTGTGTGTGTGTGTGTGAGCACACATATGTCTACCATTTCTGTGTGGCTTAGAAATGAGCTAAGGCAGCTGTGTCCAGCCTGATCATGAACTTCTGATTCTTGTTTCTTGCTCCTCAATGCTGCATTATACAGGTATGTACCAGGCTTGCCTAGATCATCCATTTTGGGGATAAGAATCTAGGGTTTTATGTATTCTTGACATGTATGCTGAGTTGTATCTGAAGCAATCTTGCAATTTTAATGAAATGAGCAACTTTAGAAAGTATAAATTCAGTAGATCTACATGAAAACAATATGAATATATACTTTTGAAAAGGACAAAAACGGTCATAATCAAAACATACTTACAATTAATACTATTTAACTTCTCCATTTTTTACTTCCATGAGATTCTGTTTCACTGAACCTAGGCTGCCTATTCAGAGTCCCTGCCTGTTTTAATGCACCCTGGCCCTGGGGATACAACACATACTGTTATTGGAAAACAGGGAATCTGAACTCAGGGTCTCATGCTTGCACACCAAGAATTTTACACATGGCACAACCTCCTCAGTTCTGGAAATTTCATTTTTAAAACAAAATATAAACTAAGTCTTGTGGTGTACAATTTTAAACCTACCACTCAGGGAGTAGAGGCGGGTTGATTCTGTGAGCTTGAGGCCAGCCTCATTGTCAGAGCAAGTTCCAGGACTGCCAGGCCTGCATAGAGAAGCCCTGTCTCAAAAAAACCAAAACCAAAAGAAATAAAAAGGTAACCAGATGGATCAA
>CAJRSG010017969.1:23269-44726 GCA_907169655.1 Acomys percivali
ACACACACACACACACACACACACACACACACACACACACACACACATGAAGCCCTTTAAACAGAACAACAACAACAAAACAAAAACAGCAGATTGAAGAGAAAGCAGGAAATAGAAGAAAAGCAACATTGAACAACTGGTATGGTAGCTGTGCCAATAAGGGAGGACAGTGAGCAGGAGACCACCCTAGGATAAAACACAAGACCCTATTTCACATCCATAACAATAAAGGGAATGAATGGCAATCTACGATTAGTAGATTATATAGCTAAAACTCAGGAATGGTAAGTGGTCCTGAAGAAGAAAACAGTGTACAAAGCCTAGACAGCTAGAAACTGAACAGAGGAAACTAGAAAAGGAAGATGTCTAGATTCTGCCAAAAACTCTGGATCCACATTAACCAATGGTAACATACAAACCAGTAGAGCTTAAAGAAGAGAACAGAAACAGCAACTATTACAGGTGGAAGTTTTGAGTCTAGCCAAGATGATTGCCCATCTAACAACAACAACAACACAAATCATTACTGTCCTAAGAGTACTATAACAGAATCCCAAGTCTTTCCATACATAATCCACAATGCCCAAACTTATGAGCCCAGCAGACTCAGCAACTGGAATTAGAAAAGAAGGACTTTATGGTAGACATAAAAACATTATACTCAAGAATGCATTAGAAAATAAGCCTGTGTAATAAATGGGGAGATTTATCACAAAACAAAAACTATAAGATACATTACTAGGAAAACTGAAATCCTCAAACTACAATCTGTAAAGTAAAAACTTGTAAATCTAAGTTTAGCAACAATCATGTTTGAATCTATAGGTTAGATCTTAAAAAAAACTCCCATGTCCTGCGTTCTATGACATGGCCTCCAGGGTGGTACATTAGGAGCCTGGTAAGGTAAGTCCTTGGATCACTGAGGGTGTGACGCTGAATGGGACTGTGAGGCCTAGGTCCTTCTCTCTCTTTTCCATCCTGACCATAAAGGCGGTGCTTTCGCATTACTACATGTTCCTAGCGTGGTGTATCTGAAACCTGAAAAATTATAAGCCAAAATAAGTCTTTTGTGTATAAAGCTTATTATATCCATTATTATGCTGTGGTACCGGAGAGCTGAGTAACACAGAGGTAAACTTAATCCTTAGAACAGAAAATAAGTTTAAAGGGTGTGGGTAAATATGGTGGTGTGCCTCTGTATCCCAGTACTTGGGATGTGAATAGGAAGATCAAGAGTTCATGGTCAGCCTTGATCATGTGAGGTTTTCTCTCAAAATCAAACAAAAAAAAACCAGCCTGGTGTTGTAGCCTTTATTCCCAGCACACAGGAGGCAGACATTTCTGTGAGTTTGAGGACAGCCAGGTTTAAAAAGAGATCACGCTGTGCACAACAAGGCAGTGAAACCCAGTCTCCCTCCCCGATTCCTAAACACCCGTGGTTCAGGCTGCTGAGAAACATGTACTCGAAGTACCCAGAGGGAGAAAGAGCATGGATCAGGCAAGCCCCAGCTGCAGCGGAAAACGAGGTGTCCGAGCCTGAGAGGGCAACAGCCTAGTCAGGAGGGCACTTCTTTCCAGAGGGTCATGGCTCAGCAGAAGCGGAAGCCAAGGAGCGGAAGCCAAGGAGAGGACAGCGGAGTACCAGAACCACCTACCTGCTGGAGGAGCAGCAGTACAGGGGCTGCACAGGGTCCAAATGGCTCACTTAGGCAGAGGGTTCTTGGTCCCTGGGGTCGCCTAGACTGGAAGGTGGGAAGCTTTGGGGACTCAGGCTTAGGATGCCACCCATGCAGAAAGGCAGGATCTTTGGGCTCTGGAGAGGCCCATGGGCGGAGGAGGAGCTCCAGTGGGTGAGGGAGGGCTGTGCCATAAGCCAAGGTGCACATGGCTGGCAGGAAGGCCTGGGTTTCCCTCGGAAATCACAATAGAATCTCTTCTCTGTATTAACATAATTCATAATTATATCTTACAACCTTGTTTCAAATATGTTGCTACCTGACAAAAGACACCACGTTGCGTTATGAATGTATCAGTTAATGTTTATATACTCAAAAATATTTACTTATGTTCACATGGCTTGCAGGAAGGCCTGGGTTTCCCTCAGAAATCACAACAGAATCTCTTCTCTGTATTATGTAATTCATAATTATATCTTACAACCTTGTTTCAAATATGTCGCTACCTGACAAAAGACACCACGTTGCATTATGAATGTATCAGTTCATGTTTATATACTCAAAAATATTTACTTATGTTCATTTTCTCTTTGTTCATCTGATACAAATTAAATATAACACTTAAAAATGTACCACGACCTACCATCTCTGCCACAATTGATATTAATCTTACACCAGAATAACTCATGAGGGCCAATCACGTACAACCAAAAGATGAAGATGTGAATCTTTCTACAGTGAAGAGTAGAACATTCCCACTATTATAATGTTCCTTTATATTGTTGTTCAACAGGCACACAGACTGACACTCGACATCGAGCACCTTTTACATGGCGATCACATATTTTCCAGTTCTGGATTTTTTTGGTGTCTGGTTTGTTACTTGTTTTGTTTTTAAGAAAGATATATACTCAGGAATATATAAAATATTCAGCATTTTAAAATCTTATTTCAACTAGTGTACCTCAAGACTAATTCAATCATTTATACTATTGCATATTGTTCAAGGTTTAGTCATAAAAGGAATATGGTTAAGGACATGTCTAGATGCTTCATTTTTCCTTCCTTTCTTTCTCCCTTCACTCTCCTTTTTATGATACAGGGTTTATCTGTGTGCATTTGACTCTTCTTGACTCTCACTTTGTCGGCCAGATTGGCCTCAGACTAACAGCAACCAAATTTCTCTTATGAATCTTTTACTGTTGATAGATTTATGGTTGCTTACAGTTTTGAAATACAATTGTTACAAATATTTGTATTAAGAGGTTTTTTTTTTTGACCTAGTCAATGGACAGCACCTTCTCCATGGTTGTGGGGAGAGCAGGAACGGCCTCTGGGTGAGAAAAGGAAAATACAAGGAAGGGTGTAACAGTCAGTCAGGATGTATTCTGAATAAATTATAATAAAGAAGACGTTAAAAAGGAATTGTTTTTTGATGGGCATGGTGGCACAAGCCTTTGATTCTAGCATTTAGGAGGCAGAGGTAGGTGAATCTCTGTGAGTTTGAGGCCAGCCCGGTCTACAAAGTGAGTCTAAGACAGCCACGCCTATTAAACAGAAAAACTCAGTCTGGGAAAAACTTAAAAAGAGAATTTTTTTAAAGTATGAGATTAATTTTTAAACTATACACCAATGTAGATGATCAATGTATATATGATAATAGCATTTCTTTTAACACTAACCTTTCATATCTTATATATTAAAATGTTTCAACAGGACTGAGAGTGTTGGAGAAAACATCTTATATGAAAATCAACATGTTTCTTCTTCTGTCTATATTTTCATAATATCAACCACATCAACTGGTGAGCATTCATGAAATGAGTTAATAAGAGTGAAGTTCTTTCAGAATAAACATGGACTTACCATATTTGTATTCTCTGGATTAAATATAAGATGTGTCCTTTTGTATAAAGGATTGTCACATTAGGTAAGTTAGGCAATCTTCCTGCCAATATTACATTAACGTAATGGTTTTACTAACAACTCAAACAATGGGAAAATGTAGAGGGAAAAAATGTAGCTTGCCAATCCTTACAGAATTGAATATTTCTCAAATACATACCTAAATTTAAGTAGTATAATTACAACCTCCAAATAGCTTTTTAAAAAGAATATGCTTGGTGGAATGCTTTTTTTTATAAAAAAATATTCCATGGAATTCAATCTAGTTTTAAGTACTTTAAGATACAAAATCTTGATAAAATACGTGTTAATAGATGATCTTAATAACTTACCCCAATTAAATTATATTTTACAGAGTATATCCTATTAATTATTCAGATGAACTTGTTTTCTCATAACTTTCTGCACACTCGGCCTCCATTAATTTTACTTATGATGAATTTCCCTCCTCTTTACTTTTCTGTTTGAATTGAGATCGCAGAGAATTTTAAGAGCTCATAAATGTGATTTCTTCAAAATAAAATATGATTACACCATATACTTTTAATTTTTTTAACCCAAAAGTCACATTTCTTCACTCATAAACTCTTCAAAGCTTGCAATTTTGGAATTTCAAGGAATAATCTCTGTTTCTTTGTGTGTGTGTTTGTGTGTGTGTGTGTGTGTGTGTGTGTGTGTGTGTGTGAGTGCCACTAGAGACTTAATGTACATTTGTGGTTTTTTCTGGCAACAAATTATATTTCAGCTAAACTTTAAGTTCAAATGTCTTAGTCAAAAGGTGGTGTTGTCATACATGAGTGTGTTGGTCCTTAATGAGGAAAGCTATGAATCACATAGTGATCAGGGAACAATAAAATGTGAGAGCACATGTCATTGGCAAATTCTTGTGTGTCTTGTCTCCAAACCTTAATTATGGCCTTTGCTCTTAGATATCTACAGTGTTTTAAGTATTATTAATAATTATTAAATAATTATTATTATTAAGCCGAGGTTTGTTCCATGAACTGGTTTGCCACTCAGGGGGCTGAGATTTGAACTGAGGTCACCACCCTCCTCTTCAGGAACGGGACTTCATGTCTGTGTCCTCACACACCCTCTCGAGCTAGGTCCAATCCCCTGGCTTGAAGAAGTGCAGGGAGGCAGGCATGCAGCCCTCAGATGAAATAAGGGCCAGGAGTCTGCATCTCTCCTTGCAGTGGTGCCCCTATGCCTCCTCCAGCAGGAGGAATGCAGCCCCAGAATTTGAAGAGGACAAGAGAGCTGAGTGTGCTCAGTCAAAGGAAAAACAGCCAGGAGACCAAGCGCTAGGCTCTAATTCACACACAGAGTCCTATATATCTAGTCTAACAACGAGCACCAGAGCTAAGATGACCAAAGAAAAGCTTATGAGAAAGAGGAAAAGCCTTGGGGTGCTGAGGGATGGAGAGGAGGAAGAGATTAGGAGCCCCTTCTCATCCTCATTCAGGACCCTGGGTTGTAAAAGGGACAGCCCCAGGAGCTCTCTGGGATGCTTGTCTCTGGGTATTTTGAAGTGACCCTATGGAGCCAGAGTAACTACATCTTTTCTGTCAAATTTGACTTTATGGGTTTTCCCCCCAAGATACAAGGGGCAGTTGTTTCCTTTTATCCCAATGCAGATGAAACTGACTTTTCTGGAAAGAAAAAAAAAAGACTTTTGCATAGAAAAATCCCAGAATTCAGTTCCAAGCAATCACATGGTGGCTCGCAACCATCTATAATGAAACCTGGTGCCCTCTTCTGGAACATAGGCAGAATATAGTCTACATAATAAATAAACTACACACACACACACACACATATATATATATATATATATATATATATATATATATATGCACACATTTACATGAATGTTTTAAAAATAATATCAGGTCCCAGTTGTGGTGGCACAAGCCTTTAATCCCAGCATTTGGGAGGCAGAAGCCTGCGAGTTTGAGGTCAGCCAGGTCTACAAAACAAGTCTAGGAT
Source organism: Acomys percivali (assembly GCA_907169655.1). Taxonomy (NCBI): domain Eukaryota; kingdom Metazoa; phylum Chordata; class Mammalia; order Rodentia; family Muridae; genus Acomys; species Acomys percivali. The sequence continues at coordinate 28,840 of CAJRSG010017969.1, forward strand.
AGCCAAGGCTACACAGAGAAACCCTGTCCTGAAAAACCAAAATTACCAATAATAATAATAATAATAATAATAATAATAATAATAAATATTAATAATAATAAGTGTGCTATGTTAGTAAGAAGTTACTTAGCATGCGTTAAATAAACTAAAAATTCAACTGCTAATAGCTAAAAAGGAATGTGTTCTTTTAAGAAGCTTGTTATTAAATGTAAAAAAAATTAATTTTCATGACCTAAAATTGTGAGACAAGTGCCACAATTCCACAAATTAAGACATTAACACAATTCCCTGAGGATATGCAAACTTTTTGTCTTAAGTAAATATCTATACCTCCCACTCCACAAAAAAAAAAAAAAAAAAAAAAAGCAAATTGAGCTTTTATATTGTAAGAGCAGGCCTATTTCAAAAGCTAAAAGAGCTGGGCGTGGTGGTACAGCCTATAATTCCAACCCGCTGGAAGGCAGTGGCTAAAGGATTTCTGTCAGTTAAAGGACAGCTTGATCTACAAACCAAGGGCTTGACAGCCAAAGCTACAGAGAAACCTTGTAAAAAAAAGAGAGGGAAAAAAAAGGTAATAGAAAACTTAGCATACCTTACTATCACTGCTGTATTTACAAAAGCACCTCAGCCTTCTCTAAATACATGACTAACGAATCTACCTACTACCTAAAAAATAGTTTAGGTCTCCTAGGTGCTATACACTGAGCTAGAAAAAGTATCAAATATCTACTAATGATAAGTCATTTTAAATGTAATAAAATTAATGTTATTAATGAATTCAGAATCCCTTACCTTTTCTACTGTTAATGATTCAGCTAATAATATAATAATGAATAGTATATTCTTTCAGTCCTTGGTGAAAAAAATACCAACCCAGTCAACAATAGGAGACTACTGTACAGATTTGCAAAGACCATCAATTTTCCCAAGGGAAAAGATCAGCAACGGATAAGGTTATAGGAAGTCTACAGCAGAACTGGGAATGTGCTGTAGTATCCTCTGGAGAACAGGTGTACACAGATGTGCAGTACTGACTACTCTCCCAGAGGTCCCTGGTTTGAGTGTCATTACCCATATGGTAGCTCACAGCCATTTATAACCCTAGTGCCACAAGATCAGATGCTCATTTCTGGCCTGTTCAGACTTTACACACATTATGCATAGATAAGTATATGGGAAAAGCACCTATACATGTAAAATACATATGAATTCATCTTGTTTTTTAAATGAATGAAAGGAAGGAAGGAAGAAAAAGGAGGCTCCAGAGAGGATGCTGGGTAAGGGACAGGCAACTGTGTGCCTGCTGCTGAGGGTACCAGTTTCCTAGTCCTTCATGCCCGTGGACCCATACCTGAGCCTTCAAGTGCCCCAACATCTGGATTCTGGAGGGAGGATCAATGACAGCAGAGCCTCTGCTGCCTCCCAGGGGCAGCAAACATCTACAATCTTGCCGCACACCCAGGTCAAACACACCCCTGACGTGAGAACAAGGACCTGTCAAAAGAAAAAATGGTCTGTTCCAATCTTCCCACTTGCCTAGCAGGCCCTGCCAGGACCCTTAAACCTTAACCACCGACTAGGCAGCGCCAGACAACCAGGCAACCATTCTGAGCATCCAAGTAGCCAGTCATAATCTGTCTGTTCTTCCCAGGCCTACACCCCATCCCCACCTACACTCCACCCTACACACTGGACACCACCCAGGACACGTCACACTCTTCCTTTCCTTCCTCCAGAGACCCCAAGTGGTTCTCAGACATGGATCTTTCCTACTGCGTCCTTCCAAGACACTACATACCTCCTCGTGTCCAGGGCTCAGCACGGATGCAGCTTGCAGTTCACTCTAGAGATTCAAATGGACCAAAAGGAACTTAGAAAGGAGGCAGAAGGAGCAATTTTCACTTGTCCCTTCAGGATCTCTCCCAGCACATTCCCACTCCTGACCCTGTCTACCACGTCTCCTTTTTTCCCAAAAGACTTTAGTCATTTTATTTGTGAATGCCCTATCTATGTGTGCAGCAGCTTGTTGGAAGAGGACGTCAGATTCCAGTATAGAGGACTATCAGCCACCAAGCGTTTGCTGGCAATTGAACTGAGGACCTCTGAAAGAGCAGACAGTGCTCTTAGCCACTGAACCATCTCTCAGTCCACTACAAACAAAAGTCTCAGACTCCTCACAAAAAAACTACACAAGGCACTATCTTCCTTTCTCTCTAGGGCCCAGACCCATAGCACAGACAATTATTTCTCCCTAGAGAAGATGGGTCTGGTCTACAGGCTGCAAAAAAAGACACCTACAAATACAAACACAGATCATCTACAGACACTCGTTCTCTCTCTCTCTGTCACTCTCTGTCTCTCTCTTCCTCCTTCTCCGCCTGTATCTATTCCTATCTCGGTCTGTCTGTCTGTCTGTCTATCTGTATGTCTGTCTGTCTGTCTTTCTGTCTAGCTGTCTGTCTATCTGTCTGTCTGTCTACCTCTAGCTCCTCCTCACTTCACCTCTTTCTCTCCATCTGTGATCCACACAATTTCGGCTGCAGTAACCAGGAGACCAAGTGAAATACAGAATATGATCACTGGGCAAACGCTGGTCAAGCTCCAACAGGAAGTCTTCCTTCCATTAGCACTGAGTGTCTCCAGGGGCCAAGCTGCACTTACCCAAGACCTTCTAGGATGGCCCCTAGAAGAAGACCACTTTCCCAGCATCCTCGAAACAGCCGTGCCACTGCCATTGTTTTCTAGTTATCATTCTTGGACGCCTACTGAGAGCATCCACTCAGATGCGCCAAAGGGAGTTCGATCAGGATTGGGCCTGCACTGAATGCTTAGAGGTGCCAGGCTGGCAGGGGACCCCCAAGGAAGGGTCCTTCCACCTTCCACGTGGTTGTCTCTTAACTGGTCCCAAGCACCAAGTCTCATGGAACTTCACGAGCTTAAACCAGCCACCCTGGAAAACTGCAGACCTTGTGCTTGGACCACAGAGATGAAGCCCTAAAGTGCTTCTCTACATGACATCCTGTCCTTCTGATGATCACTTCTGACCTAAACACCATAATAATTGCTACACACTGGGTCCTCTGTTGACTTAACTCTGGCCTCTCACATCCTTGCTTCTCTTCCAGGAGACCCACAGAGAATCAACACACACATACACACACACCCACACACAGATACAAACACACACACACACACACACACACACACACACCTACCTCCCAGGCTTATAAGATCCCAGATTCTGCCACCAGTGCCTTCTTTATTTTTCAACTTGAGATCCCTAGACAGGTCAGGGAAGGACAGGATAGGGCCTTGTCATTCCCTGAACCTCTTATCCCTAGTAGGCCAGGTGAGCTAGCCAGTCAGCAGAAGCCACCAACATGTTGCCTGTATGGATGCTGGGCATCGAAGTGAAGAGGCTTCATAGTGTACCTGGCCTGGATGGTAAGCTGAATGCCTGGCATCTATAGAACATCCTTCAGTCCACAAGTTCTTCTGGCTGCTTCTGTTAAGATTGACCACAAATGAAAACACTGCCTTGGGTCCTGGCCTACTAGGTACACACAGCAAGGTTGCATATGACCTTGATATTGTTCCCATGCCTTGTAGGGTTCTGGGATATCACTCCTTTCTGGACAGATCAGGGTCCCCCAGCTCCACCTGTAGCACAGCTCCAAGATAGATAGATCGATAGATAGATAGAGAGGGGGGACTGGATAGGAGGGTATTAAGAGAGATTGAGGAGGGTAGGGGAGGGGTTCAGTATATAAAATGGACATTTGGCCAGGAAGGCTTTCTCTTTCTGAGATCCTGATCACTGTCCAGAGAAACTGAGTAGTGTGTGTGTGTGTGTGTGTGTGTGTGTGTGTGTTTGTGTGTGTGCATGCCTATGTGCCTATGTGCATGCCTGTGTGTATGTATGTGTGTATATGTGTGTGTGTGTCTGTGTGTCCTAGAAGTGAGCTAAGCCAGCTCTGGTTATACAGGAGACTCCACTACCAATACTATGGGGGTGCAAGAGTGGCCTTGTGTACAAACAAGGACAGCCAGACAGGAGCTGTTTTCCAAATAAACACAGATGCAGCCCCTGCTGCAGGTCCTTTGTAGAGAGGTCCAGTCACCCTGGCCAACTTTGCCATCTAGAGAGGATCTGGAGGCTGTGCTTGCACAGTCCTGCTAGCCACGTCCTGTGGTGTTCGGTATTGGCCATGGGTTACAAGGACCCTGCTTCTTCCTATATGTCTCCTGGCCCAAGAAGAGCTCATGAGAACTGCATCCTCCCTCTCCATCCAAGAACAGTGCACCTGGTCATCAGGACCCATGCTGCCACCTGCTGGCATGCAGGCAAACTGAAGCAGAGATGAAGTATGAGCTTGGGTGCCTGCTTGTATCCATGGAGGTACCACGGGGGTTTTGTGAGGTAGGTATATGGAGGATGAGGAAGGATATGGTGAAGAGGGGAGATGTGAAGGAGGAGGCAGGCACAGGTCAGGAGGACTCCTGTTACACAATGCACCTGCCTGACACACACACACCACTTAGTACACACAGCAGCCCCTGAAGGGCTTGTGGGCTGGAGATGGTTGAGAGGACGTGTTCCTGTAGGTTACCCTCAGGGAACTCAACAGAAACCCTCAGTCCAATCTAGACCGTAGGGGAGGAGCCTTAGAAACACACCAAGAGTATAGCCATGCCCCCTGGAAGACCTAGCAGCTCTGTGCATAACCCCACCCACTCTGATAACCACTATAGTTGCCAGGCTTCTTCTCCTGGGTGTGCTGACACCTGTGACCATGGGCACAACAAAGATTCCCGGTTAAGGGCACAGGGGAATTTTGACAGATGCCATGGAGCAGAGGACCACCTGCCTCAGGGGCCACTGAGCTCAGCACTGGCTTCTCACCTGGCAGTAAGAGGCTCCCATGTGAATACTAGGCAAAGGCAGGCTGCCTTGTGCACACTGGTGAGGGCTCCCGTTTCGCAGGTGTTCATGCCTGTGGACCCAGGTGAGTTCCTTCCTGTACACTGCCACCTGGACTCTGGGGTGAGGATCAACATCAGCAGATGCCCTGTGAAGGCCGCAGACATCTCCCATCCTGATGCAGAGCCAGATCAACCATTCCGCTGATGTGAGGACAAGAACATGTCAAAAGAAGAAGTGTTCCATCCCAATCTGCTCACTTGCCTAACAGGCCCTGGCTTGAGCCTCCAACCCAACCACCTACTAGGCAGCGCAAGAAAACAAGGTAACCAGGCAACCTTTCTGAGCTGTCAGGAAGTCTGTCACAATCACTCTCCTCTGCTCAGGCCTCCACCCCTCCCACAGCCCCAGACCACCCTACCCACTCTGCACTGCTCGGGACATGTCACACTCTTCCATTCCTTTCTCCAGAGTCCCAAAGTGGTTCTCAGACATGGATCTTTCTTTTTGTGTCCTCCCAAGACACCCACCTACCTCCCTGTGGCCAGGGCTCAGCAAAGATACAACTTGCAGCTCTCTCAGGAGATTCAAGTGGACCAAAGGACACCTAGAAAGGAGGCAGAAGGAGCAATGTTCACTTGTCCCACCAGGAGGCCACCAGCATATACCTACTCCTGAGTTCTTCTGTCACGTCTCCATTTTTTCCTAGAGGTTTTATTATTTTATGTGTGAAACCCCTATTTCCATTTGCACCTGCCTGCTGGAAGAGGGCATCAGATTCCATTATATATGACTGTGAGCCATTGAGTGTTTGATGTGAAATTAAACTCAGGACATCTGGAAGAGCAGAGTTTCTTAGCCACTGGGTCATCTCTCCAGTCCACTAACAAAAGTCCCAGGCTCCAAATAACTACATCAGGCACTATCATCCTTTCTCTTTAGGGCATTTCCTGGAGAAAATGGGTCCAGTCAATAGGCTACATACAAAAACATTCAAAAAGACATACATACATCATCTACAGATCCTCGTTCCACCCTCTCTCTTAGTAGCTTCTTTTCTCTTGAGTTCTCTCTTTCCATCTGTGATCTACACGGTTTCTGCAACAGTATCCGGGGTACTTAGGTCTGTGTGGGACCAAGTAAAATATAGAATGTGATCACTGGGCAAATGTTTGTCACTCTCCAGCAAAAAGGCTTCATTCCAGTAGCACTGAGAGTCTCCAAGGGCTCAGCTGCCCACAGCCAAGATATTCCAGGATGTCCCCTAGAAGAAGACCACTCTCTCAGCATCCTCAAGACAGCCCTGCCATTGCCATCGATTCCCAACTATCTCACTCTCGGAAGCATTCTGCAAGCATCCACTCTCATGCTTCAAAGGGAGTTCCAACTGGATTGAGCCTGCTCTGAGTTCTCAGAGGCGCCAGGCTCGCATGTGACCCCCAACGAAGGTTCCTGCCACCATCCACAAGGTTGTCACTCAACTGGTCCTATATCACTAAACTGTTCTCATGGACCTTCACAAGCTCCACCCAGCCACCCTGGAATGCTGGAGACCTTGCGCTTGGGCCAAAGGGTTATGAAGCCCTAAAGGGCTTCCTCTACTGCAGACCTTGTGCTTGGGCCACAGAGATGAAGCCCTAAAGTGCTTCTCTACATGCAATCCCGTCCTTCTGATGATCACCTCTGACCTAAACACCATAATAATTGCTACACACTGGGTCACATATGGACTTGCCTCTGACCTCTCACATCCTAGCTTCCCATCCAGCACACACACACACACACACACACACACACACACACACACACACACACAAACACAAACACACATCCTGCAATCTTCTAGGGCACACGTTGTGGCACCCGTGACTTCTCTATTTTTCTACATGTGATCCCTGGACAGGGCAGGGCAGGACAGGATAGGAGGCCTTGCCAACAAGTGAACTTATTCTCCCTTTTAGGCCAGGTGAGCTAGTCAGTCATGAGAATCCAGAAGTTTGTTGCCCACAGGGATGCTGAGCATCACAGTGAAGAGGCTTCAAAGTGTAGCTGGCCTGGATGGTAAGCTGACTGCCTGGTCTCTTTGAGGAATCCTTCAGAACACACCCTCCTCTGGCTGCTTCTATTGAGATTCACCCCATAATACAACACTGCCTTGGGCTCCTACCCACTAGGTGCACATAGCAAGGTTGCATATGACCATGATTGTGCCTTACAGACCTCTTGATGGGTTCTGGGATATCACACTTTTCCTGACAGATCAGGTTCCTGAGATCCACCTTGAGCACAGCTGAGAGAGAGAGAGAGAGAGAGAGAGAGAGAGAGAGAGAGAGAATTTGAATAAAGGGGGAGAGCACACTTTGAATAAGAAACAGAAGGAAAGCCCAAGAGAAATCGAGGCAGTATAGAAGGGTATGAAGGGAAGTAGAGGAGGGCAGGGAAGGGCATCAATAAATAAAATGGACATGTGGAAAGAAGGCTCTCTGTCCCTGAAGTCCTGATCACAGCCCAGAGAAAGTGAGTAGCCCATGTGCCTCTATGTGTGTGTGTGTGTGTGTATGTGTGTGTGTGTGTGTGTGTGTGTGCGCACACATATGTCTGTCCATGTCTGTGTGGCTTAGAAATGAGCTAAGGCAGCTGGGTCCACGATGGGGGTAAACATGGTGGTGGGCTTCTATATCCCAGTATTTCTGATGTGAATAGGAGGGTCAGGAGTTCATGGTCAGCTTTGATCATGTGAGGTTTTCTCTCAAAATCAAACAAGCAAACAAAAAAAAACAGCCTGGTGTTGTAGCCTTTATTCCCATCACACAAGAGGCAGACATTTCTGTGAGTTTGAGGACAGCCAGGTTTACAAAGAGATCACGCTGTGCACAACAATGCAGTGAAACCCAGTCTACCTCCCTGAATCCCAAACACCAGCAGTTCTGGCTGCTGAGAAACATGTACTCGAAGCACCTGGAGGGAGATAGAGCATGGATCAGGCAAGCCCCAGCTGCAGCAGAAAACGAGGTGTCCGAGCCTGAGGGCAACAGCCTAGTCAGGCGGGGACTTCTTTCCAGAGGGTCATGGATCAGCGGAAGCAGAAGCGGAAGCCAAGGAGCAGAAGCCAAGGAGAGGACCGCGGAGGACCAGAACCACCTACCTGCTGGAGGAGCAGCAGTACAGGGGCTGCGCAGGGTCCAAATGGCTCACTTAGGCAGAGGCTAACTAGAAGAGCCACAGCTTCTCTGGAGAAGATGCAAATGTGATGGAAGTTGCTGGCACTCCTCAGAGAAGACAACTGAACAGGAGAAACAAAGCTTTGGATATGTTTTATTAAGCAGCTGAAGGCAGACAATACCAGAATTGCTGCTACACAATGCCTGTGAATGAGACAGCAGAATTCTGTACTTTCAAGAAAAAAAAAGAAAAAAGAAAACAGAATCCAAACCATGACCATGCTTCTGCCAGTTTTGCATTCAATACTATTTTCATGTTGGTATTTCCTCCCAGGTGACATCCAAAGGTCTACTCAGCTGTGAAAAGTTTGGAGGGACTTGAGTTCTGAAAGCAGTTGGCCTATTCCCAAGGCTCTTTCAAGTCCCCCAAGTTTTCTTCTCCGGGTGTTCAAGGGCAGATCACAACATTAAGATTCTATGGTTTCGGGATGGTCCTCGATCTGCTGTATAGTTTAGTGCTTTTCTGAGCCTGACAACTTAAGAATTTTAGGGCTACCTAACAGCCAGTGAGCTGTGGAGGAGGTGTATGCTGGAGGTGGGCAGTCACTGGGAGGCTCCAAGAGTGGGAACTTCTTAAAAGAGTAGCAGCCAACTAGGACAAGCAATCCCCAGTTCAATCAAACGCCTGAGTCCCTGTGCCTACTTCCCCATCTGCCTATGGATTTCCTGCTAAGAGGAAGAGTCGGGGTTGTGAATGTGTTCTGCTGAACATAACCAAAGGTACCATTGTACTAGTGATGTCCTGGAAGGCTTGTGTGTGAGCAGGCAGTAACCGTAATTATTCTGCTGCACAAATGCCTGCAGGCCTCAAGAGTACACCATTATTGGTTTTGATGAGCCATCAGCCTTTGCCCACATGGACTACATAGAGAGTTTCAGGCCATGTTTCCCTTTTCCCTTCCAACATGCTATTTCAGAATCTGCCTAGGAGAATCTGGATTCCTGTTCCCAGTAGGCAGGGACAGGTATAGGTAGACTTTGTCCTTTTGCCCAGGAGACTAGGGCAGCTCCATAGGATCTTTGGGTTAGGGGAGAATGTCTACAGGTGCATTATTCATTAACCAGTGCATTCCTGTTTCTTTGGAAACTACTGGAAGTCCTGGCTCTGCTTTTGTTCCAATAGTGTAAAAGCCTTATCTTGCTCAGCCTCTGGGGAACAATTAGCAGGGGAGCAGTTTCCATTCCTTTCCCACCACCTTCCTCATTGTTTTACTGATAGTGTGCATTAGGGAGTTATTGTCCAGAGAAAAGCTAGAGCTGGCAACTCATTTCACCCTATTGTGCAGCCAAAGCATAGGCCAGGGCTGGGCAATCACTATATCCAAGGTGCAGCATGGGGATAGGAGAGGCACAGTTGGTCCCGTGCTAGCCTCAGCATTTCACAGCCCTTCTAGGTTGAGGGTGCTTAATTGGAGTAAAGTAAAGGTCATCTGTGGAACATCTTAGCTTCAGTAAATCCACATTTGATAGTAACTGGATTCAGTAGGTGTATGAGTGCTCAGCTTAGCCCTAAATCTGCAGTAATAATTTTCCTGGCTCCAGTTGGGGATGTTGAGATTCAATTAAACCTTTGAATCACAGCCCTAAGTTTCAGTTCTTTCAGATACTGTCTCCTTCCCAGCAAGGGAGTTTATGAGCGAATGATTTTCCCAGAGCTGGAGAACACAGCAGGGAAATCCCTTTTGATTCTACAATATTCAAATCAAACAGGAGGTCTTCATGGAGTGTCTGAACTCATATAATAAAGTAAATGGTCAGGCTATGTTGGTTTAGCACCTGTCTTAGCCATTTCAAACCACATATTATAATACCACAGAGCAAATATTAGGTAGTGTTGTCTCCTGTCACAGTGCATTGAGAAGGTAGAGGATAGAGACAGAGAGAGAGAGAGAGAGAGAGAGAGAGAGAGAGAGAGAGAGAGAGGAGAGAGAGAGAGTAATGGGGAAAACAGAGAACTGGATGGAGACAGCAACAAGAACAGAGACAGAAAAAAACACACACACATTCCTCATGACCTAGCTGTTCCACTTCTTGTAATATTCCCAGAAAATGGTCCACCACACAACGAGGACATATGGTCAACCATGTTCATAGCAGCCTTATTCATAATAGCCAGAACCTGTAAACAGCCTACATGTCCCTCAGTTGAGAACGGATAAAGAAACTGTGTTATAGTTACACTATGGAATACTACACAGCCATTAAAAACAAGGAAATCCTGAAATTTGTGGACAAATAGATGGGACTAGAAATGGTCATATTGAGTGAGTTAACCCAGAAGCAGAAAGACTCATATGGTATATATTCACTTAATTTGGGCACTACCCCCAAAGTCATGTCCCATAAAAGTCTTCACTTACCAGGAGTTGGGATAGATTTGAAGACATCCTTCTGAGACGTTAGGTAAGAGAAATATAGGAGATGGGGAAATAGAACGACCTAGACGGTCCTAAAAACCTTCAAGAAGAACATTGCAATGAGTGGATTTGGTCCCAGGGAAGGGTCTGCTCAAACTATTGCACTAACCAAGGACAAAACAAGTAGTAAACATCAAACCCCTACTCTGATATAACCAATGGACAAGACTTGTTCCACAATTATGTGGAAAGTGGGGACTGACTCTGACATGAATTCTGGTGCTCCATATTTGACCACATCCCCTTGGCGAGAAGGCCTGATAGCACTCAAACAAAGAATAATCAGGCTACCAAGAAGAGACTTGATAGCCTATGGCCATATAGTGGGGGAAGAGGTCGCCCTCACTCTTAGACCTAAAGGAGGGGAATAGGGTGAAAACGGGAGGAAATGAAGAATGGGAGGATGAAAGTGATGGAATAACAATTGTGATGTAATCTGAATAAATAAAATAAATAATATTTAAAAAGTTACACACGGATAATATATATATATATATATATGGAGAGAGAGAGAGAGAGAGAGAGAGAGAGAGAGAGAGAGAGAGAGAGAGAGAATCTTGTGGTCTCTCCTTCTTCCTTTTCCGGCCTTACCACCATTTGTATCAGATTAGTGTCCAGTCATCAACAAACCATTGGAACCTGCTTACAATTCCACATCCAAATGCCTCATGTTGTCAGGACTACCAGATTTGAGCATGGAGCCCAGGTCTCGAGTCTGTTACCAAGTACAGGTTCCACTGATGTCTGATGTCCTTTTCCTCTGGTTTGTGGGTCATATAATTTGGGCAGAGGCAGTCGAACAAGCCCAGGTGCTGTCCCTGGGAGTTATAAGAGATGCTTACAGACATTTTGATCTTTTTGTGAGACACAGTTGACCATACTTGATTGTCCTCTAGACATTATGTGGACCTGCTTTGTTGGAGGTGGGAGTGGGTGTTGCCCTAGGTCTCTGGTCTTCAGTACTCACAGAGAGCAAAAGCACATGCTGACGTGTGGTAAGCCCAACTTTATGTGCTCATCTTAGTGTGAGGACTGTTGGTTACACGGCTCAGTATTGCCCAGTATGACTGATAATGGCTCTAAGATCATGAATGAGAGTCTGTCTTTCAACTGCTATTCATGACACATACAAAAATTGTTTTATGGGCATATTCCAAACTTTACTTTCTAGGCATATGCAAAAATAGTAAAAATAAACAACCAAGGTTTTTCATCTCCCCAGAGATCTTTTTGGTTCAGGATCCCTGGGTTCTCCATGATAACCTTCTCTGCTGCTGTCTTCCTCTCTGTATTCTGCATAGGGAAGTCCTTGAAACCTCAAGTGGAAATGGGAGGTCCTTAAAGGGCTACACAAACAGGAGAGGGAGCTTGAGTATATGCATACTGGTAACTGAACTCTGTAGGCTGTGTCCAAGGACTTGTAGTCCCCAGCACACAAGGACAGACAACCCAGACTATACTCATCTCAGAGCCACATCACAAGGTCTTAGGGCACATGGCCAGGATCTAATATGATGAAGGTTGGACTCTTGAAATCCACAAGACAGACTAGTCCTTTGCCAAAGTTTCAGCACATAGGAAGTGACAGGACTGGTCGTAGGGTGCTGCCTTTTGTCCCCTTCCTACATTTTTCTCACACCCAGCAATCCTTTCTTGTGGGAATTATGTATGTCAACATGTTCTACAATGCTGACTTACCATTCCATAGCAAGAAGCTTTGATGCATGGAGGCAGAAGGTGCAGTGGCTGGACTTCAGAAGCGTCAGATATTGGGAGCCGTTAAGTAGGGTCTGGTGGGGGCTTCAGGGAATTTGTTTGCTTCAGATAGACTGGATGGACTCTGGCTTTCCTATTACATGTTCAGATAGATATTGACTCTCAGGAGTAATAAGAATGAATCAGCTCAGGTCAGGGAACATCCTGAAACTATGGGACTAATGTGTAGATATGGAACTATGAGCCAACAGCTCACTCCTACAGTCTACCCCACTGAGCCCTGGCTTATATCCTATCTGTAGGAAGGGAACTGGGTAAAACGAAGTCCTCTTCCTCTAAAGCCAAGAGAACGACTTCTACTGAAATTGATGTTTTATGATTTGGGCAGGGTTGAATATGACCTTCATTGTTCATGCCTTTATCTTAACACTGGGAGACTCTCCAGCGGCTACCAGGTGGCACCACTGTACAGAGGCAGGGATTCTCCAGTGGTTTAGGTTTCACTCTTCATAGGATATTTGTATTATTGACACTGCCATGAGATCCCCCAATGAGTAACTAAAAGCTCTTTAATTCCCAACATGTGAATTGGACTTGCCCTTGTTTTCCAGGTTGATATCTCTGTCCTCCAAATACACTTCCCAAATTCCCTTCCACTGCATTATTGGTTGCACATCTGCCAGGTCTCTCATGGCTCTCATCCTGAAGCATCCAGCTGGTTATATGTCCCAGTTTTTGACAGACACTTGTACTGACCCCAAAGTAGTGTGGCAGATTCTTCTAAGGATACAATGGAGATATCTGTATCTGTTAGAATAAGCATCTACCTGTAGGATTCAGCCCTGTCCTCTGCAGTTATATCCACTCACCTTCATATGCAGAACTTCATTGCCCACCACACTTGGGTTGCACCTTTTAACCTCTTTGATGTTCTCAGGTGCCCTGTTCTTGTCTGGATTTCCCTTCCTTGTACCTCTCAGAAGGGCCTTCAGTCTTTTCATCTCTACTAATTTAGGATAATAATCCCCAGGTACCCAGACAGGTTGTCTGATCTGCATCTGGAGGCTTCTATTACTTTCAAGGCCTGCCCAGGGAGAAATAGATCTGTTGATCGCATACTAGCAATGCTGCTCAAATGCACTTCATCTCAGCACTCTTTCTTCATAAAGTTATGTTCCTTTGCAGTGAGTATTGCCTTTCCTGTTTAAGTCTAGTCCATGGCAACAGAGTTTTCATCGTCCATTGTAAATTAGTGGCTCTGCGGAGGAAAGGAAGCTGGAATATGCCTGACACCTGAGGACAAATGTGGCTTCTAGAACAGGGAGGTGACTTGACTTACCACAGGCATGGATAATTGTTTGAAGTGAGTAAGGCTGTCATGGGTAAGAAAATGAACAGTAGTCTGGTGAAAGCAGACTCATGTCATGCTGGGGAGAGCAGAGAGGAGGATAAGAGCAGGAGGTAAAAGGTCCCACCACACCTTGTGTACTTGAGGCAGAGTTTGGCTCTGGCTGCTGGTTTTGTGAAGTAGAATTGTGGCACTGAGGGCCAGAGGGCTCTGACCTGTGATGGGTGAGAGACTCATCTTGGGACACTGGCTCTTTTGGTTCTGTTTCTAGCCATTCAGAGGATCACAAGGTCTGTGTGCTTATTTGTCTCTGGTGCTAAGACTTATCCTTAAACGACTATGAAGATGCCTGTCCCACTCTCTTTGGGATGTAGTGACACCATTTGAGCAAGGCTGTGTGACAGATCCACTTGAGAAACACATGCAGCTCACAGAGTTCTGTGTAAATTGAAAATACAAGAATCAGATCCTGATAAATAAGTGATGTGAGAAGGACCCAGGAAATTACAAGGACAATCCGGTCCTCTGACCACAGCTATGGGTTTGTGTGAAAGATGTTTAGCCCATGGTCAGGCTGAGGGGATCATAGGATGTTCATGTAATGAATGAGAGATAGATGTACATGGAATTCAAAGATGAGTAATAACTCAAGGAGGTCCTACATGGAGATGAATCCTTCCATCCTGAGGAGCTACAGTCCTTCTCCCTGGCTCTTAGCAATGGAGAAAAATTCAGAATTCTTTTCAGTTATTGGTGAACTTAATACCCGCCATGTCCAGAATTTATGCATGAGATAAACAAGTGTGTGTGTGTGTGTCTGTGTGTGTGTGTTGTTTGTTTGTTTCTTTTGTTACAGGACCTTTCTATGCATCCTGATATGGAGGAATGCCTTGAGTGGGTATAACAGCTGCCAGTAAAAAGCTGTTTGGCCAATCAACTGGGCAGAAGGACAGGAAGTGTAAGGGAGGAATTTCTGGGTGAGAAGCATGAGGAGGATGGTGGGAAAAAAGAGATGGAGGGAAGATAATCCACCCGGGAGTTATCACACTGGCAAGGTAATGGTTTACGTGTGGTTTAAGAGTATTAAGATTAGAGTAGCTCACATTCTGCCCAGCCTAGTGCTTGCAGATTAAACTTAAACCACAGTTTCTGTGTCTGTCCTTTGGGAACTAACTGGTTAAAGAAAACTAATGGCTTAATAATTGACTGAGTTAAATATTGTAGGAAGTATAAAGGTACATCCACAGTCTGGAGCATGCTTTCGAGATTTGTCTTTTCTCAAAATCCTTCCTCTGCCTCACAATAGCTAGAATTAAAGAATGTGTAACCACACTCAGCCTCAATGGTGAGTATATTGGAGGCAATTGCATATAAAGATGCCACCCAATTATTAAACCAATAATTTTCTATCTCACAATGGATCCATATCAAATCTAATCTCCATAAGAAATAATACATTCTATCTTTCTTTAACTTCAAGCCTTTTTTACAGTATATTTCTAATTGCCTTTATTGTGCCATAAGTCTAGATAATCTTAGATGCAGTATGTTTTTTTACTAAGAAAAGGCAATTTTCTATGTAGTTTGTATTTATTTAACGATATATAATACAGTGTGTAAACTTTCTCTTGGTTAGACCTACATCTTCAAATTCTGAAATTTATGAATTCATACATAAATGGAATATGGCCTTATTATATAATTTTTTGGCAAAATTAAAGAGAAATAAAGGAAATGTATGAAAACTTCCCACCAAACTTTGAGGCACTATTTGAGTTCTTCTTAGTGGTTTCTTTGGAGACTAATGAGAAACAGTATGGGTAAAATTTGCAATAGATCAAAATGATTCTGCCTGTTTTATGCAGCTTTTTCTTTTTAGAAATTGAATGATAAAATTTTGGTTTGTAAAGTTGCCTATGATATAATTGTATTTAAATCCTCAGTTTAGCATAAAGTATCAAGAAGGAAGATGTTACAAGAACATAAAGATCAGCTGCCTTCAGTAACAGCCAAATGCAGTAGAAATGGTGCAGAGGTAACTTATTTAGGTATCAGCAGTTAGTGTTTTGCTGATGGAACAAAAAAAGCAGTGTCAGTATAAAAGGGAAATTGTGAGATAATATAACCATGGGACTTTCTTCAAAACAACAACATCATGGTACTTTTAGACTGAGACATGGAAGCCAAAAGTAATATCTCAGTGGAAAACAATAGTTTATCTGGCAGTGACTACCTTCTTTCCTCTTGGCTCTAGGCAACTACAT
>CAJRSG010017980.1:2271-47882 GCA_907169655.1 Acomys percivali
TCTCTCTCTCTCTCTCTCTATATATATATATATATATATATGTATGTATATATATAAATACATATATATATGTATAATCTGTGTGTGACTTTTTAAATATTATTTATTTTTATTTATTCAGATTTCATCTCAATTGTTATCCCATCGCTTTTATCCTCCCATTCTTCATTTCCTCCAGTTTTCACCATTTTCCCATGGTGGTAAAGCAGGAAAAGGAAGAAGGAAAGACCACAAGCTTCTCCTTCTCTCTCTCTCTCTCTCTCTCTCTCTCTCTCTCTCTCTCTCTCTCTCTCTCTCTCATATATATATATATATATATATATGTATATATATATATATATAATCTGTGTGTGACTTTTTCAATATTATTTATTTTTATTTATTCAGATTACATCTCAATTGTTAGCGCATCACTTTTATACTCCCATTCTTCATTTCCTCCCGTTTTCACCCTATTCCCCTCCTGTAGGTCTAAGAGTGAGGGCGACCTCTTCCCCCACTATATGGCCATAGGCTATCAAGTCTCTTCTTGGTAGACTGATTATTCTTTGTTTGAGTGCTATCAGGCCTTCCCGCCAAGGGGATGTGGTCAAATATGGAGCACCTGAGTTCATGTCAGAGTCAGTCCCCACTTTCCACATAATTGTGGAACATGTATTGTCCATTGGTTATATCAGAGTAGGGGTTTGATGTTTACTACTTCTTTTGTCCTTGGTTAGTGCAATAGTTTGAGCAGACTCCTCCCTGGGACCAAATCCACTCATTGCGATGTTCTTCTTGTAGGTTTTTAGGACCGTGTAGGTCCTTCTATTTCCCCATCTCCTATATTTCTCTTACCTAATGTCTCAGAAGGATGTCTTCAAATCAATCCCAACTCCTGGTAAGTGAAGACTTTTATGGGACATGACTTTGGGGGTAGTACCCAAATTAAGTGAGTATATACCATATGAGTCTTTCTCCTTTTGGGTTAACTCACTCAATATGACCATTTCTATTCCCATCTATTTGTCCACAAATTTCAGGATTTCCTTGTTTTTAATGGCTGTGTAGTATTCCATAGTGTAAATATACCACAGTTTCTTTATCCGTTCTTCAACTGATGGACATGTAGGCTGTTTCCATGATCTGGCTATTATGAATAAGGCTGCTATGAACATGGTTGACCATATGTCCTCGTTGTGTGGTGGACCAATTTCTGGGAATATTACAAGAAGTGGAACAGCTAGGTCATGAGGAAAGTGTGTGTGTTTTTGTGTCTGTCTCCATTCCTGTTGCTGTCGCCATCCAGTTCTCTGTTTCCCCCATTACTCTTTCTCCTCTCTCTCTCTCTGTCTCTATCATCTACCTTCTCAATGCACAGAGACAGGAGACAACACTACCTAATATTTGCTCTGTGGTGTTATAATATGTAGTCTGAAATGGCTAAGACAGGTGCTAAACCAACATAGCCTGACCATTTACTTTATTATATGAGTTCAGACACCCCATGAAGACCTCCTGTTTGATTTGAATATTGTAGAATCAAAAGGGATTCCCCTGCTGTGTTCTCCAGCTCTGTGAAAATCATTTGCTCATAAACTCCCTTGCTGAGAAGGAGACAGTATCTGAAAGAACTGAAACTTAGGGCTGTCATTCAAAAGTTTAATTGAATCTCAACATCCCCAACAGGAGCCAGGGAAATTATTACTGCAGTTTTAGGGCTGAGCTGAGCACTCATACACCTACTGAATCCTGTTACTATCAAATGTGGATTTACTGAAGCTAAGTTGTTCCACAAATGACTTTTACTTTACTCCAATTAAGCACCCTCAACCTAGAAGGGCTGTGAAATGCTGAGGCTACCACAGGACCAACTGTGCCTCTCCTATCCCCATGCTGGACGTTGGATGTAATGATTGTCCAGCCCTGGCCTATGCTTCGGCTGCACCATAGGCTGAAATGAGTTGCCAGCTCTGGCTTTTCTCTGGAGAATGACTCCCTTATGCACACTATCAGTAAAACAATGAGGAAGGTGGTGGGAAAGGAATGGAAACTGCTCACCTGCTAATTGTTCCCCAGAGGCTGAGCAAGATAAGGCTTTCACACTTTGTGGAACAGAAGCAGAGCCAGGCCTTCCAGTAGTTTCCAAAGAAACAGGAATGCACTGGTTAATGAATAATGGCACCTGTCGACATTCTCCCCTAACCCAAAGATCCTATGGAGCTGCCATAGTCTCCTGGGCAAAAGGACAAGGTCTAGCTATACCTGTCTCTGCCTACTAGGAACAGGAATCCAGATTCTCTTAGGCAGAATCTGAAATAGCATGTTGGAAGGGAAAAGGGAAAGATGGCCTTGAACTCTCTATGTACTCCATGTGGGCTAAGGCTGATGGCTCATAAAAACCAATAATGGTATACTCTTAAGGCCTGCAGGCATTTGTGCAGCAGAATAATTATGGTTACTGCCTGCTCCCACACAAGCCTCCGAGGACAACACTAGTACCATTACCTTTGTTTCTGTTCAGCAGAACACATTCACAACCCCGACTCTTCCTCTTAGCAGGAAATCCATAGACAGATGGGGAAGTAGGCACAGGGACTCAGGAGTTTGATTGTACTGGGGATTGCTTGTCCTAGCTGGCTGCTACTGTTTTATGAAGTTCCCACTCTTGGAGCCTCCCAGTGACTGCCCACCTCTAGCATACACCTCCTCAACAGCTCACTGGCTGTTAGGTAGCCCTAAAAATTTTAAGTTGTCAGGCTCAGAAAAGCACTAAACTAAACAGCAGATTGAGGACCACCCTGAAACCATAGAATCTCAATGTTGTGATGTGCAATTGTACCCCCAGAGAAGAAAACTTGGGGGACTTGAAAGAGCCTTGGGAATAGGCCAACTGCTTTCAGAACTCAAGTCCCTCCAAACCTTTCACAGCTGAGTAGACCTTTTGATGTCACCTGGGAGGAAATACCAACATGAAAATAGTATTGAATTCAAAACTGGCAGGAGCATGGTCATGGTTTGGATTGTGTTTACTTTTTTCTCTTGAAAGTGCAGAATTCTGCTGTCTCATTCACAGGCATTGTGTAGCATCAATTCTGGTATTGTCTGCCTTCAGCTGCTTAATAAAACATATCCAAAGCTTTGTTTCTGTTGTTCAGTTATCTTCTCTGAGGAGGGCCAGCAACTTCCATCACATTTGCCTCTTCTCCAGAGTTGCTGTGGCTCTTCTGGTCAGCTCTCTGTGTGGAGGAGTGTAAGACTTCAAGGAGTCCCTTACTCATACCCAGTCACCAGAACAGCCAGGACTATCCTTTCTTTTCTGAAATTTCTCCAGAAGCTTCCTCAAGACATGGATCTAAGCCCAGATATTTGTGGCACTGACATTTGACTTCATCTTATATACAATAAGTCTAGGATCTGGTTTCATCTCCCTAGCTGGTCTCTGCCCAAACCTTGTGCGCTGTTTTCTTCTTTCTAAAACATATCTTGGGCATTCTCATGGAGATGTTAAATAATCCATCTCTTAAGAGAATGTGGTTAAATCGCAATACGAAAATAAATACATCTAAACATCACCAATGGAAAGGATAGGACTTTATTGTAAGTAAATTTTCCCTCCATCCCTTTCTCTCAATATTTTGGTTTATGAAGATTTTTTCTCTTTTTAGTGCTAACTGTCCTGGAACTCACTCTGTAGACTAGTCTGTCCTCAAACTCATTGAGATTTGCTTTCATCTGCCTCACAAGTGCTGAGATTAAAGACATATGTCACCACTGACCAGCACTGATACATATTTTAATGTTTATTATTTTTTAAGTAAACAGAATTTTTAGGGACCAGAGCGTTTTGAAATTTAGACTTGTTCCTCATGTCTGGTTGTCTCAGTGGGGGACTGCCAGCCTATCATCTTGCTAGACTGCCTTTCTATGATAAGCTAGCTGATTTAGGACAAGTGGCACAAACTCACTTAATCCCAGCACCCTGTAGTCAGAAGCCAAAGAGTCTCTCTCGCTTTAAGGGAAGCCTTCTCTACAATGTGAGTTCCAAGGCTAGCCAGGATTATATAGTGACACTCTGTCTCAGTCCATCCCCACCACCAAAATGACAAGTTCACAGCCATGCCCAATACACAAAAGCCTCAGGAAAGCTACACTTTGACCCCAGGTGCTTCCTGCCAAAGTACATCTCTGGTTCCTAAAGTTCCTGTCCACCAAACAATGTCTGACCCAACAGCTTCTTTTAGAAATCCAAGTGAAGCCTTGTAGTCACCTCTCCTCAGTGTTGACCATGGAACAAGAGCTGTAAAACTAGTTACCATAGATCCAAGAGTTGTCCTAGAACCTGAGGCCCATCTGGGATATGCAATACTTATAACGCTGCCTGTGGCTGCCGCAATCATTCCTGATGGATGGTGACCTGTGGATTAAGATAGCTGGCAAGTACCAGGGATTCTGTTGGTTAAAACCTAGAGACATAGCCTCCAACCTGAGAATGGAGAGCTGTTGGCTTCTAAATCTGAAGCAATAGGTCCCTAGTTCTTAGGCCCAGGAGGTGAGAATTTCTAGGTCTGCCAGTCTAGCCTGTAGGACACAGGTGTGAGGGCCCAGAACTGTCAGCACTAGATGGGCATCTTCTTCCTACTCATAATTCCAAATTGAGTAGAAGAACCAAGCCAGCTGGTGAGGAACCAGACTCAGGCCACTATCTCTTCCAGCATCTTCAACTAGCAGCCAAGCCTAGAGCTGTTACCTCAGCATAGCAGAGACAGGAGGACAAGGGCAGTAAGTAAAAAGCCCTGCAATTCCCCTGGTGTATTTGAGGCAGAGGTGGGCTCTGGCTTTAGAGCTTAAGAACTAGAAATATGACACTGAGGGTGTCAGTGAGCTCTTAGCCATGATGGACCAGAGGTTCACCTTGGGATGATGTCTGTTTTGGATCTGTTCCTAGCCATTCATGCTATCTCTGGGCTTATTGGTCTCTGATGATTAAATTTATTCAAAAACTACTGTGAATATGTTTTTCACAGTCTGTTTGCGAGATTGACACCATTATGTGAGGATGACTGTGATTGACTAGTACCCTTAAGACACTCATGCAGTTCACAGAATCATTTATGCTTTTTGTACTGGTAGACTGTAGCACTTATATTTAAATCCACTTTGGCATTCATATTTTTCAGTTTTTATAATATAATTTAGAAAAAGGAATACAGAAAATTTAAATGCACCGAGTTATGAAGTGTCTAAATCTTATTGGAAGGAAGTGAGAACTAGGAAGTCACTCATGTGTATTTTATTTTTTCCATCTTCTCTATTTGTCACAACCCTGTGCTTATACCCAGCTCTGTTGAATAGTGTATGTGTGTGTCTGTTTGAATCCACAGGTGTTTCTGTTCCAAAATCAGAGTTAGTAACCTGTAGTGCACAAAGCAAGCGACCCTGGATGGTTGGTGAAGAGGAGATTGAACGAAGAGAACAAGGTAAGATGAAATAAAATGACACAGCATGTGACGTTACTAAATCTAGACATGAAGTGTGGTTAGACAACCTCTTCAGCAGAAATTATTACTGAGAATTTCATTTAGAACTGTGTACTAAATGTGAAGTCTAGCACGAATGTAATATGATTTTTGACTTTTTTATCTTAATAGTGGTGTTTTGAAATGCGCTGTTAGAAACATTTGACAAACTAGTATATTATTCTGTGTTCTAATTCCTGATGATATTTTCATTACATGTGAATGATGAATAGATTTGGGTTTTCCTATTATTTATTACCTTAAAATAATTGAATAGCATTTATTTGGCATATAGGTTTTTTCCATTCCACATTCTCCCAGACCAGCTTCTCCCTTCACACTAACTCACTGTCAAGATCTCTCTCTCTCTGTCTCTCTCTCTCTCTCTCTCTCTCTCTCTCTCTCTCTCTCTCTCTCTCTCTCTCTCTCTCTCTCTCCCTCTCTCTCTCGGAAAGAAGAACAGAATAGTAGCCAAATGGATTTAAACATGGGATTGGATTTGTGCTGCTAACTTCTGAAGCTAAGGCATACAATATGAGTAATATATTCAATGCCATATATTAAGAACACTTATTTTTCCACTCCTTGATTCTAAGTAATGAAGTTTGTTCTCAGGTTGGGTGATATTTTATACCTCTTTCCCATTCACAAATAGGATTTTTTCTGCCTTAATCTTGTTCATGTATTCAGTGGTTTTGTATGGGTGGTAGTCTCCTTGTGTCTATAAGGTGCTGTTGACTGTGAGTCATCCAACACCTCTGGCCTTTATAATCCTCTGCCTCTTTGTCTACATAGGTCCCTGAGCCTTGATAGGAGTGTTGTGATAAAGATAACCCATATAGGATCAAGTGCTCCAAAGTCTCTCAGTATCCGCAATTTCTCAAGTTGTTGTCCTCCATGTTAAGCTTCTCTATTGGAAGTTGAGTGACAAACAAATCTATAAAAAAGGAGTATGCATTTTGGAGGCACATTATCGCCTTTTTAATTTATAAGAATAATAGTAGCTTTTAATATCAAGCCCATGACTTTTTATTCTCAGATTATTGGCTTCATAAACAGGTCAGATGTGGGTGTCTACTCACAATGTCACCTTAATGTCATTCAAAAACAGTGGGTACTGACAAAATATTTGCAGAACTATTCACACCATTGAGCATATCTTGCAGGAACGTCAGCATTGAACATCATAGGGTTCATATCTGTGTGACTCTTGATTAATTTTGTCTTCCTCTTACACAAGAAGTAGCTGCCAATACTATGATTACAAGTCAGTAGGGGTGAAAAATCCACCTTAGCATGAGTTCACAATGTTTGCTGCTGTATGTATGAAGTGTCTTCAGGTATAGATTCAATTCCTCAGGTTTAGAAAGAATATAAGTGTGTATGGAATTAGTTATGACTTATAAGTGTGTATGGAATTACTTACTCATTGAACCATAAGTCCTTTAGATAATAACTCAAAATGTTCTAGCTCATTTTTGTACTATTTTCTGTATTTAGTGGCATTTGAATTTGAGTTATTTTATTGTCTTTCTTCGTCATTTAAATGGATTTTCATATGCAAATGTGTTAGGCTTCTATACTAGTATTTTCCCATAAGCTACTGAAAAGAATTTTAGTGTGAACTAGAGAAATGTTTTAGTTACAGCTTTTTGAATTTTAGTCTTATGATCTGAGTTCAATCTCCATGGTGTACATTCGAAAAGTAAGCTTCTACTAACTATCCCTTGGTCACATGTATGCTACCACACCAAAAGACAATACATAAATATAACTTTAAAACTAGGCTAGGAGTGAATATTTGATGTCCATAATTCTGTTCTGTTTTATGCCCCATCTCTTGATATTGTTTTTCCTTTATGACACAATTCTTATTGTTTTCTTGTGTGAAAAAGAATAGAAAGTGTATTAATGCCAAAATACCTAACTGACCATAGATACTCTAAGTAAAATATCCTAGTCTTTGGAAGCTAGCTTACCACACTAAAGAAAACATTTAATGATTGTTCTTTGAACTTCCTAATTTACACTAATTGTTTGTCTAGATGGGTTCAGGGCAGAATTTAGCAGACTATCACGTTAGAACTAATGCCAGGATTCTTCATCTTTTCTTCAGAGTAGAAATTCAAGGAATATTACCAGTTTTCCCTTTAAGAATCCACTATAAGGTTGGTATAAAACTAAACAAAAATGTTTGTACAGGTATCTTTTATGAAAATGGATGCAAAAATTATCAGTTATATATTTCCAAAATATATTAAAACACATAATAATAATAATAGTAATAATAATAATAATAATAATAATAATAATAATAATAATAATACACTGTAAAGAGACTACCACATAACTACCTCATGATAATCTCATAATGTAATGGGTCTTTGACAAAATACATCAATCATTATATTAGAGTTCTATAAACTAAAAGTGTTTGCCATAATCATTGCACCAGCAATATTGTAGTGTCTGGAAAGAATATCAAGATAACTCCATTAAAATCAGAAAAAATAGAAGGATGTCTATTCCATCATTTCCTCTGAAATATACTTGTAGAAATCATATCTAGAGCAAAAACATTATGATGACTTTTGTAGAATAAACATAGGATACAGAAGATCAAAGTATCCTTAATTTGCGATGACGATTTTACATATAAAATTTGAAAAGATATTTCTTGCAGCTGTAGTCAGGTTTTTGTTCGTCTGTGCCTCTTTTGAACAATACCATCCTCCCTAGTGGTAGCACACATACACACACACACAGAGAAACACACACACACACACACACACACACACACACACACACAGAAACACACCCACCCTACATGTATAATGTATATATATGTGTACACTCACATGTATTTTGTATAATTTGTGAAAATATACAATAATGATTTCATGGAGCTTTACCTAAATGACCTATATTTATTAATTAAGTAATCTATTTATTTATTGTTTGCTTCCTTGCTTTACGCATTGAAATTAGCTCCCTTTCTTCCTGGTCCCACTTTCCTTCTCTCGTCCCCCATGCCCCCTCTCTTCTCGACAGAAAGGGGGGACAAGGGCAACAACCCACCCCAGCACATCAAGTCATGTAAGTGCTGAGCCCATTCTCTTCCTTTGTAGCCTGCCCCTTGAAAACGATTGGAAAGTAGGCAAAAATTCTATGTCAGAAATAGTTCTCAGTCACTTAATTGGGGGATCCCCATGAAATATGAGATGTCCAGTGGCTCCATCTTTATAGTGGGCCTAGGTCCAGTCCATGCATGGTCTTTGGTTGATGCCTCAGTCTCTGCAATTCATACTGGGCCCATGTTAGTTGGCTCTGGTGATCTCCTTGCGATGCCCCTGTCCCTTCCACATCCTTCTAGCCTTCACATTGACTCTTCCACAAGAATCATTGAACTTCACTGTGAGTTTTAGCATCTGTTTTGATCTGCTTCTGGATGGAGCCTCTCAGAGGACAGCAATGCTAGACTCCAATCTGCAAGCATAGCGGAGAATCCACAATAGTGTCAGGGTTGGTTCTATCCTATGGGACAGGTTGCAGGCTATGACAGGCATAGGTTGGAAATTTCCTCACCCTCTGCTCTATATTTATCTCTGGGTAAATTTTAGGTCTCTCCCTTTGTGGATGGGTTGATGTTACTCTCCCTCCATTAGAAGTCCTATCTAATCAGAGTTCAGCCTCTTGAGTCTCCGTGACCCCTACAACTACATGTTTCAGCTAAATCGTCTCTATACACTCCCAGAAGCCTACCCTGTCTTAGGCCTCCATCTTGTCACAGAGATGCCTCCATCTATGATTTTTCTTTTCCTTTCAAATTTCTGTCCGACTTCTCCTACTCTCACCAGCTCTGATTTCCACCCTCATGTTTTCCTAGCATTCCGTCTCCTACACTGTTTCTCCTTTACAGTGTCTTCTGTGGTCACTTGTATGTCTCACTTAGTTTTATTTGTAGTATAATATGATGTTTTAACTTTTTTCATTTCTGAAACATGCACACTAATATTTTAGATTATCATTGTAGTTGATGATCATTAATAAATCACCAATGTTTGGGAAATGTACTAACCCCAAAAAGACACATGCTGACTGTTTGAACTCTAGTATGAATAATTCTTAAAACACTGTAGATATCTAAGTGCAAAGGCCATAATTAAAGTTTGGAGACACGACACACAAGAATTTGCCAATGACATGTACTCTCACATTTTATTGTTCCCTGATCACTACGTGATTCATAGCTTTCCTCATTAAGGACCAACACAATCATGTATGACAACAACACCTTTTGACTAAGACATGTGTAACTTAAAGTTTAGCTGAAATATAATTTGTTGCCATAAAAAACCACAAATGTACGTTAAGTCTCTAGTGGCACACACATACACACACACACACACACCACACACACACACACACACACACACACACATACACACATACACACAAAGAAACAGAGATCATTCCTTGAAATTCCAAAATTGCAATATTTGAAGCGTTTATGAGTGAAGAAATGTGACTTTTGGGTTAAAAAATTAAAAGTATATGGTGTAATCATATTTTATTTTGAAGAAATCACATTCATGAGCTCTTAAAATTCTCTGCGATCTCAATTGAAACAGAAATGTAAAGAGGAGGGAAATTCATCGTAAGTAAAATTAGTGGAGGCTGAGTGTGCTGAAAGTTATGTGAAGACGAGTTCATCTGTGTAATTAATAGGATTTACTCTGTAAAATATAATTTAATTGGGGTAAGTTATTAAGATCATCTATTAACTTGTATTTCATCAAGATTTTGTACCTTAAAGTACTTAAAACTAGACTGAAGGCCAGGGAATATTTTTTTATAAAAAAAAGCATTCCACCAAGCATATTCTTTTTAAAAAGCAATTTGGAGGTTGTAATTATACTACTTAAATTTAGGTATGTATTTGAGAAATATTCATTTCTGTAAGGATTAGCAAGCTACATTTTTTCCCTCTACATTTTCCCATTGTTTGAGTTGTTAGTAAAACCATTCCATTAATGTAATATTGGCAGGAAGATTGCCTAACTTACCTAATGTGACAATCCTTTATACAAAAGGACACATCTTATATTTTATCCAGAGAATACAAATATGGTAAGTCCATGTTTATTCTGAAAGAACTTCACTCTTATTAACTCATTTCCTGAATGCTCACCTGTTGATGTGGTTGATATTATGAAAATATAGACAGACGAAGAAACATGTTGATTTTCATATAAGATGTTTTCTCTAACACTCTCAGTCCTGTTGAAACATTTCAATATATAAGATATGAATGGTTAGTGTTAAAAGAAATGCTATTATCATATATACATTGATCATCTACATTGGTGTATAGTTTAAAAATTAATCTCATACTTTAAAAAAATTCACTTTTTAAGTTTTTCCCAGACAGAGTTTTTCTGTTTAATAGGCCTGGCTTTCATAGACTCACTTTGTAGACCGGGATGGACTCAAATCCTCAGAGATTCTCCTACCTCTGTAGGTAGACAAGTAAAAGATTTGTAGACAAGTGAAGATTGCTCCTCCTGCCTCCTTTCTAGGTGCCTTTTGTTCAACTTGACTCTCCTGAGAGAGCTGCAAGCTGTCCTTGTGCCTGGCCCTGGCCACAGGGAGGTAGGGGGGTATCCAAGGAGGATGCAGAGAGAAAGATCCATATCTTAGAACTACTTGGGTACTCTGGAGTAAGGAAAGAGAGTGAAGTATTCTGAGTGGTGCCCAGTGGTCTGGGGGTGTGGGTGTGGTGGAGTCTTGAGGAGAGGAGAGAGATTGTGACAGACTTTCTGGGAGCTCAGAATGGTTGCCTGGTTGCCTGGTTACCTGGTTGCCTGGTTGCCGGGTGGGACCCAGTAGGTGGTTAGGATTTGGGGATCCAAGCCAGGACCTTGTAGTCAAGTGGGTAGATTGGCATGGAATGCTTCTTCTTTTGATATGTCTTTGTTCTTACATTAGGGGCTTGGTTGGCCTGCTTCTGCAGCAAGATTATAGATGTCTCCAGCCCCTGAGGGAGCCCCTGCTGTGGTTACTCCTCCCTCCAGACTCCAGATGGCAGGGTCCACGGGTGTGAAGGCAGGGAATGCTGGAGCCCTCACCAGTGGGCTCACAGCACCCTACGTTTTCCCAGCATCCGCCGCGGAGCCTCCTCCTGCCTGATGAGAAGCCAGTGCTGGGCTCAGGGACACCCTGAGGCTGTTGGCCCTCTCCCTTGTGGTATCTGTCCTGATCTCTCTGACACCACGACAACCATCACCCTGTCGCTGCCCTATCAGACCAGGGTCAGCCTTGGAAGGCCTTGGGGGCAAGCCTTCTAGACCTTGAAGCTGGATTGTCCTCTGTGTCCCAGGTGTCAGCACACCCAGGAGAAGCCTTGCAGCTTTAGTGGTCACCAGAGTGGGTGGGGTAAGGCACAGAGCTCCTGGGTCTGCTAAGAGTCCTGGCTAGTTTCCTCATCTTCCAGTTCAAGAGTTTGTTTCTTAGGCTCCTTTCTGATGGTCTAGATTGGCTGAAGGGTTTCTGTAGAGTTCCATGAGTGTAGCCTACAGGCATAGGGTGCTCCCTTTTTCTCAGCCAGCAAGCCATTCAGGGCTGCCAGGTACCCATAGTGGAGTCCACTCAGTGCAGTGTGTCCCAGGAGTCCTTGTGTTACCTGTGCCCACTTCCCCCCTCGCATCTCCACTCTGCATCCCCTTCAACCTCATCCTTCATCCTCTTTTTCCCCCTACCCCCACTTCTCATAACACTGCCCAAGTTCCCTCCACACCTACACCCAGACATCTTGCTCACACCCCAGCATAACCCCTTAGGGAATCCTTTCAGCCTGCACAGAGACCCAACTCAGGCTTTCCTGGCCTAAAGGCCTGTTGGCCATTTTAGAGTCTTGGGCCAGCCAGCAGATGTTTTTTTGCTTTGAGAAGGGCAGAGTGAGTGTGGCCATCACCCTCCATGGTTGGTATCACCCTCCACATTTGGCATCACCATCAAGCAGAATTGTTTTGGTGATCACTGCTGGAGTTCCCCTGCTTGTCTGTGCATGGAGACAGCAGTCTACAGAGGGAGGTGCTCTTCTGCTGGCAGGACAGGCAGGACAGGCAGGACAGGCAGGAAGTGGGTCTCCTGGGACCTTTTTGCACCAGGAGACCTGAGAGAAGAAGCAGGGTCCTGGTGACCCATAGTCAAAACTGAACGCCACATGGCTTGGCTAGCAGGACCCTGCAAACACAGCTTCCCAGGTCTCTCTAGGCAGCCATGTTGGCCAGGGTGACTGGACGTCTCTACGTAGGACCTGCAGCAAGGGCTGCATCTGGGTTTATGTGTGGAAAACAGGTCTTGTCTGCCTGCGCTTGTTTGTGCCCTAGGCTACCCTTGCACCGCCATACATTTGGTAAAGTAGTCCCCGCAGAACCCAGAGCTGCCTTAGCTCATTTCTAAGCCACACAGACATGGACAGACATATGTGTGCTCACACACACACACCCACATCCACAAACACCCACATCCACACACACAGAGGCACACAGGCTACTCAGTTTCTCTGGGCTGTGATTAGGACATCAGGGACAGAGAGCCTTCCTTCCACATGTCCATTTTATTTATTGATGCCCTTCCCTGCCCTCCTCTACTTCCCTTCATACCCTTCTGTACTCCCTCGAGCTCTCTTGGGCTTTCCTTCTGTTTCTTACTCAAATTTCGCTCTCCCCCTTGATTCCCTCTCTCCCTCTCCCTCTCTCTCTCTCTCTCTCTCTCTCTCTCTCTCTCTCTCTCTCTCTCTCTCTCTCAGCTGTGCTCAAGGTCGATCTCAGGAACCTGATCTGTCAGGAAAAGTGTGATATCTCAGAACACTTCAAGAGGTCTGTAAGGCACAATCATGGTCATATGCAACCTTGCTGTGTGCACCTAGTGGGTAGGAGCCCAAGGCAGTGTTGTATTCTGGGGTGAATCTCATTAGAAGCAGGCAGAGGAGGATGTGTTCTGAAGGATTCCCTAAAGAGACCAGGCAGTCATCTTACCATCCAGGCCAGCTACACTTTGAAGCCTCTTCACTGTGATGCTCAGCATCCCTGTGGGCAACGAACTTCTGGATTCTCCTGACTGACTAGCTCACCTGGTCTAACAGGAAGAATAAGTTCACTGGTCTGCAAGGCCCCCTACCCTGTCCTGCCCTGCCCTGTCCTGGGATCACATGTGGAAAAATAGAGAAGTCACAGATGCCACAATGTGTGCCCTAGAAGATTGCAGGATGTGTGTGTGGTGTGTGTGTGTGTGTGTGTGTGTGTGTGTGTGTGTGTGTGTGTGTTTGTGTCCTGGATGGGAAGCTAGGATGTTAGTGGCCAGAGGCAAGTCCATAGAGAAACCAGTGTGTAGCAATTATTATTGTTTTTAGGTCAGAGGTGATCGTCAGAAGGACGGGATGGCATGTAGAGGAAGCGCTTTAGGGCTTCATGACCCTTTGGCCCAAGTGCAAGGTCTGCAGTTTTCCAGGGTAGCTGGGTTGAGCTTGTGAAGGTCATTGAGACCAGTTGAGTGACATGGGATCAGTTGAGTGACAACTATGTGGAAGGTGGCAGGAACCTTCCTTGGGGGTCACCTGCCAGCCTGGCACCTCTGAGAACTCAGAGCAGGCTCAATCCAGTTGGAACTCCCTTTGTAGCATCAGAGTGGATGCTTGCAGAAGGCTTCCAAGAGTGAGATAGTTGGGAATCGATGGCAATGGAAGGGCTGTCTTGAGGATGCTGAGAGAGTGGTCTTCTTCTATGGGCCATCCTGGAATATCTTGGCTGTGGGCAGCTGAGCGCTTGGAGACTCTCAGTACTACTTGAACGAATGCTTCCTGCTGGAGAGTGACAAGCATTTGCCCAGTGATCACATTCTATATTTTACTTTGTCCCACACAGACCTATGTACCCCAGATACTGTGGCTGAAACCGTGTAGATTACAGATGGAAAGGGAGAACACAGGAGAAAAGGAGCTACTAAGAGAGAGGTGGAGAAGAGGATCTGTAGATGATGTGTGTGTGTCTTTTTGAATGTTTTTGTATATAGCCTATTGACTGGACCAATTTTCTCTATGGAGAAATAGTTGTCTGTGCCCTAAAGAGAAAGGTTGATAGTGCCTGGTGTAGTTATTTGGAGCCTGGAACTTTTGTAAGTGGACTGGAGAGATGACCCAGTGGCTAAGAAACTCTGCTCTTCCAGATGTCCTGAGTTTAATTTCACAGCAAACACTCAATGGCTCACGGTCATATATAATGGAATGCAGGCAGGTGCACATGGAAATAGGGGTTTCACACATAAAATAAGTAAAACCTCTAGGCAAAAATGGAGACGTGACAGAAGAACTCAGGACTAGGTATATGCAGGGTGCCTCCTGGTGGCTCAAGTGAAAATTGCTCCTTCTGTTTTCTTTCTAGGTGCACTTTGGTCCACTTGAATCTCCTGAGAGGGCTGCAAGCTGCATCTGTGCTTAGCCCTGGACAAAGGGAGGTAGGTGGGTGTCTTGGGAGGACACAGAAAGAAAGATCCATGTCTTAGAACCACTTAGGGACTCTGGAGAAAGGAATGGAAGAGTGTGACATGTCCTGAGCAGTGCACAGTGGGTAGGGTGGTCTGGGGCTGTGGAAGGGGTGGAGGCCTGAGCAGAAGAGGGAGATTGTGACAGACTTCCTGACAGCTCAGAATGTTTGCCTGGTTACCTTGTTGCCTTGCGCTGCCTAGTAGGTGGTTGGGTTGGGGGCTCAAGCCAGGGCCTGTTAGGCAAGTGAGCAGATTGGGATGGAACACTTCTTCTTTTGACATGTCCTTGTCCTCACATCAGCGGCATGGTTGATCTGGCTCTTTTTCAGGAATGTAGATGTCTTCGAACTTCATGGGGCATCTGCTGATGTTGATCCTCCCCCCAGAGTCCAGGTGGCACTGTACAGGAAGGAACACACCTGGGTCCACAGGCATGAACACCTGGGAAACGGGAGCCCTCAAAAGTGCGCACAAGGCAGCCAGCCCTTTGCCTAGTATCCACACGGGAGCCTCCTACTGCCAGGTGAGAAGCCAGTGCTGGGCTCAGTGGCCCCTGAGGCAGGTGGTCCTCTGCTTCATGGCATCTGTCAAAGTTCCCCTGTGCCCTTAACCGGGAATCTTTGTGGTGCCGATGGTCACAGGTGTCAGCACTTTCTGGAGAAGAAGCCTGGCAAACATAGTGGGTACCAAAGTGGGTGGCGTTATGCACAGAGCTGCTAGGTCTTCCAGGGGTCATGGCTATACTCTTGGTGTGTTTCTAAGGCTCCTCCCCTAGGGTCTAGATTGGACTGAGGGTTTCTGTTGAGTTCCCTGAGGGTAGCGTACAGGAACACGTCCTCTCAACCATTCTCCAGCCCACAAGCCCTTCAGAGGCTGCCGTGTGTCCTAAGTGGTGTATGAGTCAGGGAGGTGCATTGCGTCCCAGGAGTCCTCCTGACCTGTGCCTGCCTCCTCCTTCACATCTCCCCTCTCCACCCCATCCTACCTCATCCTCCCATATACCTACCACTCAAAACCCCCGTGGTCCCACCATGGATACAAGCAGGCACCCAAGCTCATACCCGCTTTCCTTTGGGAAATCCTGCAGCTTGCCCAGAAATGCATCTCAGGCCTGTCTAGGAATAAAGGCTTGATTGCCATGCTAGAGTCTTGTAACAGCTTGTTGCTTTTTTTGACTCTGCAAGGTCTGAGGGAGTGTGCCCATCACCTGCTGTTCCTTCCATCTCCTGTGCACTGCTCCCATCAAGATGAATTATTATAATGATCTCTGCTTCAGTTACCCTGCATGTCTGCAGGTGGCAGTATGGGTCCTGATAAGGAGGTGCACTGTTCTTGGATGGACAGGGAGGATGCATTTCTCCTGAGCTCTTCTTGGGCCAGGAGACATATAGGAAGAAGCAGGGTCCTTGTAACCCACGGCCAATACCGAACGCCACAGGACTTGGCTAGCAGGACTGTTCAAGCACAGGCTCCAGATCCTCTCTAGATGGCCATGTTGAGCAGGGTGACTGGACCTCTCTAAACAGGGCCTGCAGCAGGGGCTGCATCTGGGTTTATGTGGAAAACAGCTCCTGTCTGGCTGCCCTTGTTTGTGCACCAGGGCACTCTTGCACCCCAATAATTTTGGTAGTGGAGTCTCCTGTACAACCAGAGGTGGCTTAGCTCACTTACAGGACACACACACACACACACACACACACACACACACACACACACACACAGGGTACTCAGTATCTCTGGACAGTGATAAGGATCTCAGATACAGAAAGCATTCCTGGCCAAATGTCCGTTTTATTTACTGAACCCCTCCCCTGCCCTCCTCATTCTATTATTACCCTCCTATTCAGTTCCCCCTCTCTATCTATCTATCGATCTATCTCTCTTGGAGCTGTGCTACAGGTGGAGCTGGGGGACCCTGACCTGTAAAGAAAGGAGTGATATCCCAGAAACCTACAAGGCATGGGAACAATATCAAGGTCATATGCAACCTTGCTGTGTGTACCTAGTAGGCCAGGAACCAAGGCAGTGTTGTGATTTGTGGTAAATCTTAACAGAAGCAGCCCGAAGAACTTGTGGACTGAAGGATGTTCTATAGATGCCAGGCAGTCAGCTTACGATCCAGGCCAGGTATACTATGAAGCCTCTTCACTTCGATGCCCAGCATCCATTCAGGCAACATGTTGGTGGCTTCTGCTGACTGGCTAGCTCACCTGGCCTACTAGGGATAAGAGGTTCAGGGCATGACAAGGCCCCTATCCTGTCCTTCCCTGCTATGTCCAGGAATCTCAAGTGGAAAAATAAAGAAGGCACTGGTGCCAGAGTCTGGGATCTTATAAGCCTGGGAGGTAAGTGTGTGTGTGTGTCTGTGTGTGTGTGTGTGTGTGTGTGTGTGTCTATGTTTGTGTTGATTCTCTCTGTGTCTCCTGGAAGGGAATCAAGGATGTGAGAGTCCAGAGGCAAGTCCGAAGAGGACCCATTGTGTAGCAATTATTATGGTGTTTAGGTCAGAGGTGATCGTCAGAAGGACGGGATGGCAGGTAGAGGAAGCACTTTAGGGCTTCATCTCTGTGGCCCAAGCACAAGGTCTGCAGTTTTCCAGGGTGGCTGAGTTGAGCTCGTGAAGTTCCTTGAAACTTGGTGCTTGGGACCAGTTGAGTGACAACCACGTGGAAGGTGTCAGGACCCTCCCTTGGAGGTCCCCTGACAGCCTGGCACCTCTGAGAACTCAGCGCAGGCCCAATCCCGATGGAACTCCATTTGGAGCATCAGGGTGGATGCTCTCAGTGGGCATCCAAGGATGAGAATTAGAAAACAATGGCAGGGCTCTCTCAAGGATGCTGAGAGAGTGTTCTTCTCCTAGGGGCCATCCTAGAAGGTCTTGGCTAAGTGCAGCTGGGGCCCTGGAGACACTCAGTGCTACTGGAAGGAAGGCTTCCTGTTGGAGAGTGACAAGCGTTTGCCCAGTGATCAAATTCTGTATTTCACTTGGTCTCCTGGTACTGCAGCTGAAATTGTGTGGATCACAGATGGAGAGAAAGAGGTAGAGTGAGGAGGAGCTAGAGATAGACAGACAGACAGATAGATAGAAAGACAGACAGACAGACAGACACAGACAAACAGACAGACAGACAGACAGACAGAAATACCGAGATAGGAATATATACAGGCAGAGAAAGAGGAAGAGAGAGACAGAGAGTGACAGAGAGAAAGAACGAGTGTCTGTAGATGATCTGTGTTTATATTTGTAAGTGTCTTTGTTTGCACCCTGTAGACCAGACCCATCTTCTCTAGGGAGAAATAATCGTCTGTGCTATGGGTCTGGGCCCTAGAGAGAAAGGACAAAAGTGCCTGGTGTAGTTGTTTTTTTTGTGAGGAGTCTGAGACTTGTTTGTAGTGGACTGAGAGATGGTTCAGTGACTAAGAGCACTGTCTGCTCTTTCAGAAGTCCTCAGTTCAATTGCCAGCAAACGCTTGGTGGCTGATAGTCCTCTATACTGGAATCTGATGTCCTCTTCCAACAAGCTGGTGCACACATAGATAGGGCATTCACAAATAAAATGAGTAAAGTCATTTGGGAAAAAAGGGAGACATGGAAGAAGGGGTCAGGAGTGGGAATGTGCTGGGGGAGATCCTGATGGCACAAGTGAAAATTGCTCCTTCTGCCTCCTTTCTAAGCGCCTTTTGGTCCACTTGAATCTCCTGAGAGAGCTGCAAGCTGTATCTGTGCTGAGCCCTGGACACGGGGAGGTATGTGGTGTCTTGGAACGACGCAGAAAGAAAGATCCATGTCTGAGAACCACTTGTTGACTCTGGAGGAAGTAAGGGAAGAGTGTGACGTGTCCTGGGTGGTGCCCAGTGTGTGGGGTGGAGTGTAGGTGTGGATGGGGTGTAGGCCTGGGAAGAACAGACAGATTATGACTGGCTTCCTGGATGCTCAGAATGGTTGCCTGGTTGTCTGGCGCTGTCCAGTCAGTGGTTAAGGTTTGAGGGTCCAGGCATGGCCTGCTAGGCAAGTGGGCAGATTGAGACAGACCATTTTTCTTTTGACAGGTCCCTTGTTTGGCCTGGGTGTGCAGAAAGTTTGTAGATGTTTGCTGCCCCTGGGAGGCAGCAGAGGCTCTGCTGTCATTGATCCTCCCTCTATAATCCAGATGTTGGGGCACTTGAAGGCTCAGGTCTGGGTCCACAGGCATGAAGGCCTAGGAAACTGGTACACTCAGTAGCAGGCACACAGCTGCCTGCCCCTTACCCAGCATCTTCTCTGGAACCTCATTTTTCCTCCTTCCTTCCTTTCATTCATTTAAAAAAAAGATGAATTCATATGTATTTTACATGTATAGGTGCTTTACCCATATACTTATCTATGTACAATATGTGTAAAGTCTGAAGAGGCCAGAAATGAGCATCTGATCTTGTGGCACTAGGGTTATAAATGGCTGTGAGGTACCATATGGGTAATGACACTCATACCAGGGACCTCTGGGAGAGTAGTCAGTACTGCACATCTGTGTACACCTGTTCTCTAGAGGATACTACATCACATTCCCAGTTCTGCTGTACACTTCCTATAATCTTATCCCTTGCTGATCTTTTCCCTTGGGAAAATTGAAGGTCTTTGCAAATCTGTACAGTAGTCTCCTAGTGTTGACTGGGTAGGTATTTTTTTCACATAGGACTGAATGAATATACTATTCATTATTATACTATTAGCTGAATCAGTAACAGTAGAAAAGTTAAGAGATTCTGAATTTATTAATAACATTAATTTTATTACATTTAAATTACTTATCATTAGTAGATATTTGATACTTTTTTTAACTCAGTGTATAGCACCTAGGATACCTAAACTATTTTTTAGTTCGTAGGCAGGTTTGTTAGTCATTGTATTTATAGAGGGCTGATGTACTTTTGTAAATACAGCAGAAATAGTAAGGTATGCTAAGTTTTCTATTACCTCTTTTTTCCCCTCTCTTTTTTTTTACAGGGTTTCTCTGTAGCTTTGGCTGTCAAGCCCTTGGTTTGTAAATCAAGCTGTCCTTTAACTGACAGAAATCCATTAGCCACTGCCTTCCAGAGGGTTGGAATTATAGGCTGTACCACCACGCCCAGCTCTATTAGCTTTTGAAATAGGCCTGCTCTTACAATATAAAAGCTCAATTTTCTTTTTGTTTTTTGTTCCTGTTTGTTTTTTTGTTTTTTGTAGAGTGGGAGGTATAGACATTTAGTTAAGACAAAAAGTTTGCAAATCCTCAGGGAATTGTGTTAATGTCTTAATTTGTGGAATTGTGGCCCTTGTCTCACAATTTTGTCATGAAAATTAATTTTTTTTTTTACATTTAAAGACAAGCTTCTTAAAAGAACACATTCCTTTTTAGCTATTAGCAGTTGAATTTTTAGTTTTTTTAAAGCATGCTAAGTAATTTCTTACTACCATAGCACATTATTATTATTATTATTATTATTATTATTATTATTATTATTATTGTTAATTTTGGTTTTTCAGGACAGGGATTCTCTGTGTAGCCTTGGCTATCCTAGACTTGTTTTGTAGACGTGGCTGACCTCAAACTCGCAGGCCTCTGCCTCCCACATGCTGGGATTAAAGGCTTGTGCCACCACACCTGGCACTTGATATTATTTTTAAAACATTCATGTAAGTGTGTGCATAATTTGACTTATATATATTTCTATGTATTTATATATATATATATATATATATAAAATTTATTTATTATGTAGACTTCTGTCTTGGGGGTAAATTCCAATAATTTGCAGAAAAATTCTAGTGTGCAGACACAGAATATATGTTGTTGGTTCAAAGCTTATCATCCATCTACAAATCCCAAGAAGATTACAAAAAAGAATTAGTCATGAAAAGAAAACAAAAAATGTGTAGTACTGAGCATTTGTACTGT
This sequence comes from Acomys percivali, assembly GCA_907169655.1. Classification (NCBI taxonomy): domain Eukaryota; kingdom Metazoa; phylum Chordata; class Mammalia; order Rodentia; family Muridae; genus Acomys; species Acomys percivali. The sequence goes on from CAJRSG010017980.1 coordinate 23,231, forward strand.
GGAAAAATGGCCATAACTTCATCATAAAATAGCCAGAGTTGAAAGAGTAAGTCAAAGGTACTTTTAAAAAATTATCTCCTCACTGGGCTCTATTCTTATTAAAAACCCCTGTCAGCTGCCTTCCACAAGATTCCATATGAGAAATTACTATCTTAAGCAGTTATGACCTGAGAAACTTCTCTCAACTTGACTCTGTGGAATTACTTGGGATTGAGATTTGTACAAGATTCACACTTAATTGCAACGAAAAACAGGTCTAGTGGGACCAGCACGACAACAAATCTCACTGAAAATACATAGTGAAAATTAATGCTTCATTCATATAGCATTAGAAGCATATTGCACTATTGAATTATGCTTCATGAAAATAAAGTGTGTTACATATGAGGAAATGAATGGGACCATAGGCAGTTTCCCTCATTTTCCTACTTTCCACATGCAGACTTCTGGTCCCCTACTTTTTCACACTCGTATTTAGCATGAGAACAACTGGTACTGTAATATTGTTTTCAGTGTACACTTGGTCAAAATTTAACTACTCCATAAAGACTTGCACATCCATATCATAGTCACTAGTCCTAAATTCCCTATAGCATTCAAAGCCAGAAGGAATCCAGATCTTGTGCTAGTATAATCAGACTTGCCTAATTCAAGCCCTGATAATAGAACCATAGAAACACACTGTGTGCATCAGCAAGATAATTTTGTGTCAGGGTAGTGTTTTCCACGGAAAATTTAGTTGGTCTTAAACAAGGTATACCTCTGGCCCTGTGTTGTGCCAACCACACAAGTTAGCTGCCTAGCATAAGTCTACGGAGTTGTAATTCACTACCTTTGTCAATTTTAACCAGAGGATATTCTAAAATCTACAGAGTGTGCAATAGTCTGATGGTTGAAGTTTGTATAGGATTCTCATTTCCATGGTCCTGGGATACAGCTCTTGTGGAATTGGAAGCATATCAATGCTCAGGGACTGTACATGTATAAAGATGAATAGAACTAAATATTTAGCAAGAAGAGAGGCCAAATCCACAGATTATAAAAAGAGGCAGTGCCTCAGTCCTGTCACTATGCAGTTGTAAAATCCTAACATGAAAATTGTTGAAAGAACTCCTGCTGACATCTCTAATTCAAGCTCAAGACTGACCCACAACTCAATCAATCTTCCTTCCTGATACTGATGCTCATGGTCTCACATAATGTAGGAGACAGATATATGAAGTAGAACAGCTTCCAGAGTCCAATAAGACACCTGCTTCACCAACCAATGCCTACTCTAATCAAGGGCTTAAAACTTTGTTGAAAATTGGTACCTAGTGGAAAATCCATCCTGTTGAAGCTCCATCTGAGAATTTGAGTTTCTCAAACTAATGTTAAAATTCTCAGGGGCAAAGAAATCCTCCATGAAACATTAAACAGTTTACCTATAGCCTCAGCTTGTTTCATCAACTACAATATCGTGGGTGGTAGTTCCAGAGTAAGGCTACCGTCTGAGGCATTGATTATGGCTACAAATCAACATTTCATCATCTATGATATGTTTTAGGAGCAATTTTTATCTGTACGTGGGTTGAACAAATATCTCATATGAACTAAGGTCATTTGTGTTTGAATTATCTTAAACAATATGAACTATTTGTACACACATAGGAATATTAATTCATCTGTTTTAATCACATTTATACATTGGTATGTTTGAAGTTAAATATAAACCTTACAAAATTTAGCCTGTTAATTTATAATATTGATGAATCACCCATTAATGAATCCATCCATAAAATACTACACATATTTAAATGACCTATACCATAATATTTCAGTAGTTTTTTTGTATAGACATTAATATTAATAACATAATATTAATATTAATTAATTAATTAATAAATATTAATTAACATAATATTTTCCTATTTCTGTGCAGAAGAGAATTGTGTTTCAAAAGTTGTTGTGAACTTTTTGCCTGCTGAGCCTCCAATTGTGAAATTATGAGTGGCACAGACTGAGTTCTCTCAGGAGTAGCCAGAGCTTCTTCATCTTTTGTTTCAGAAATGAAACACATGTATTTTTCATACAGATCTTTTCCATAATGACATGTTTTATGAACTTCACTGTCATGTGAATATTCCCAGAACATCTTTCTATTCAGCTCTGAAAGGCCATTACAAGCAAATATTCTTGGTATTTCTTTCAGGAAAGAATCATGGGTACACTCCTTTGGGAATTGCCTCTTGGTGTGGTTAGAAGAAAAAACTGAAACAAATGAAAGCATATCATTGTCTGATATTTCAGACGCATATTAATGTAATATAGGTATATATTTCATAAACTGGCATCAAACTGTGGATCATGACAAAATGGTACAACACAGAACTACAGCAATTTTTTCAAGGAAACGAATATCCTGATCATAATGGATGTCAGAAGATATCTCATGAAACTATCATACATTTTGTAATATATATTAATGTCTTCATTAAGTATTCGTTGGAACAAGAAGAACACTATGATGGGCAGATCTGCGCCGAGGGGTTCTGCTCGATATATGTCACCAACCAAGGAAAACATGTGTAGTCATCATCAAACCCCTACCCAGACCATGCCAAGGGACAGGATATTCTCCACAGTTAACTGGAGACAGGGGACAGACTTTCACATGAACTCTGGTGCCACTTAATTGACCATGTCTCCTTGATGGGGAGTCCCGATGGCACTCAGGGGAAGGATAGCAGACTACCAAAAAGAAATTTGATAACCTAGCATCATATTCAAGGGGAAGAGGTCCCCATCAGTCACAGTCATAGGGAAGGGGAATGGGGTGAAGCAGGTGGAAGGGAAAAACGGGAGGATGCATGGGATTGGATAGCAATTGAGATGTAATATGAATGATTTTATTTTTCAATAAAAAAACAAACAACGCGGGATTCCAAGATGGCGCCGACCAATAAGACACATATCTGAGCTACTCCGAGTAGACCAGGGACATAAATGGAGCAACAGATTGCTGGACATTGAGAACTGTAGGTGGAGTGGGGCACCAAAGGCCGCAGACCAAACAGCGGGCCTACCCCCATGGGACAAGCAACATCCAGGAGGTGCTTAACGCACTCCACAAACTCTGGAATGTAATCCACATGAAAACTGCAGCCTGCATATAAAGCACAGACTCGCTGTTTGGAGAGAGGATTCTTCAGAATCCCCAGCCTGAGGAGTCTCAGTGAGGAGGGTGAATCTGCCCTAGGATTCCTCCTTCCACACCACCCCAAACAGCGGAGGTCACCCACCTAGGCCGTTTGGAAGCACAGGCTGCGGGACCCAACAGAGACAGCTAAAGTGGGACTGCAGCTCGCTGGCCATCTGGGGCCCAACTTAACACCGATCACAGCGGACTGAGCCTGTAAACAGCAGCAGTGAGAAATCAGCTTGGATTGCACCCACAGACCAATAGGGAAACGTGGGTCTTGCCTAGCACGATAGCTGCGCATCAGAGGCCAGCCGGAAGATCTGGTTCTGCAGGGGGGACACCCAGAGCTCTGCAACCCTATTGTTCCTACCCAGCCTAGCCGCAAGGCACTGGCCCTGCACTCCTTGAACGAGAGAACCTACCTAGGGCTCCTGGCCCGAGAAAGCCAGGCACTCTTACATTACAGGAGACAAAACGTGGGTCTTGCTTGCAGTATCTAATTGCTGACCAAGAGCCAACTTGGTGCCTCCAGGCATATAATTCTGGAAGAGGTTGTACACCTTCACAGGGTATAGAGACAGACCTAAAAGACAGCTACACCTCCAGAAGATCTGATTTACCTTGGGTGTTGACTACAAAGCCACAGGAAGGACAGACGGCTGGGATCAACCTACACAACCAGAACGTTTGTGTGCGGACCTTAGTCTAGGTCCCAAAACTGCTGATCTGAATTACAGCAGTAAAGTCCAAACAGAAATCTAATTTGGCTGACTCAGCCTGGAGACCAGAGTGCAGAGGAAAATTACCAGGAGGGAAAGCAGACCACCTATATGTTCCACGGAAATACTCCCTGATCTCCACAGGCAAGAGCACCTGACCCATAATCAGTCATCAATTAACCACTCTTAACCAATGACGGTCACTACAAAATATCTTCCAACATCAGAGCCATCAAAATGACAAGCAGAGAGCAAAAGAAGGCTAAGAAAAACCAGAACAGTTTGGCATCTCCGGATCCCACTGTTCCCAATGAAACAACCTGGAGAACCTAACAGCAATGGATAGTCAAGAAAATGACCTCAAGTCCTTACTAAAGAAGATGATAATGGAAGAAACAAATAAAATCTGTAAACAAATGCAGGAGGAGGCAAACAAGAGGGCTGAAGAGTTAAAAGAGTCATATAAAGAGGCACTTGAAGAATTTCAGAAAAATATAAATATCCAGATGAAGGATATCATAAAAACAGTCCAAGACATGAAGATAAAAATGGAAGCTATGATACAGAAACATATAGAAGAAAAACTCAATCAAGAGGCATCAGAGAAGAAAGCAAGCATCTCAGATGTGGACTTATCTAACAGATTGCAAAAAATGGATGAACGAATATCGGGACTTGAAGATACAATTGCAGAACTGGAAACAACCATCCAGCAAAATGCTAAATCTGAAAAGTTCCTGACACAGAGCATTCATGAAATAAAGGACAACATGAAAATATGAAATTTGAGAATAATAGAGATAGAGGAAAGAGAAGGCATTGAACTCCCCAGTCCAGAAAATATCTTTAATCGAATAATAGAAGAAAATTTCCGAATTTGAAGAAGGAGAAGCATACCAGCATACAAGAGGCCTACAGAACACCAAATAGAATAGACTTGAAAAGAAAATCTTCCCGCCATATAATAATAACAACACAAAATGTACAGAACAAGGAAAAATATTAAAAGCGGCAAGAGAAAAAGGCCGAGTATCATATGAAGCAAAACTATCAGAATGACTCCTGACTTCTCAGCAGAGACCATGAAAGCCAGGAGGGCCTGGACAGGTGTTCTGCAAACCCTAAGAGAACACAGATACTAGGCAAGACTACTATATCCAGCAAAATTATCAATAACCATTGATGGAGAAGACAAGATATTCCATGACAAAAATAAATTCAAGCAGTACCTAGCCACAAATCCAGCTTTACAGAAGTTAATAGAAGGAAAACTCCACCCCAACTGGTCAAACTACAACCAAAACTACATAGGAAATAGGTAATTACACCATTGCAAAATCACAACTTCACAAAATCTTGATTGTTACAAATACCAAAAATGAAGGGACTTGCCAATCAATGGTCATTATTATCTCTCAACGTCAGTGGTCTCAATTCTCCAATAAAAAGACACAGACTAACGGAGTGGATGCGTAAACACGACCAAAAATTCTTCTGCATTCAAGAAACACATCTTAACCACAAGGACAGATATTGCCTTAGAGTAAAAGGTGGGGGGTAAATATTCCAAGCAAATGTTCACAAGAAACAAGCTGGGGTAGCCATTCTAATATCTAATAAAATAGACTTTCAACCAAAATTAATCAAAAGAGATGAGGATGGACACTTTGTACTCGTCAAAGGTAAAGTCAACCAAGAAGACATCATGATTGTGAACATCTGTGCTCCTAATACAAGGGCTCCCACATTTGTAAAAGAGTTATTAAGAAAGCTTGCCCCACTCATCAATACCCACACATTAATAGTGGGAGACTGCAATACCCCACTTTCACTCAAGGATAGGTCTTTGATTAAAAAACTAAGCCAAGAAGTAAACTCATTAACCAATGTCATGAATCAAAATGATCCAACACATATCTACAGAACTTTCCAACCAAACGCAAAGGAGTATACCTTTTTCTCAGCACCCTATGGAACGTTCTCTAAAACTGATCACATAGTAGGTCACGAAGCAAACCTCAAGAGATACAAGAAGATTGAAATAATACCTTGTATCTTATCAGATCACCATGGTCTAAGGCTGGACTTCAACAACAACAGAAATAACAAAAAGCATACTAACACGTGGAAACTAAACAACTTTCTACTTAATGACACATGGGTCATGGAAGAAATAAGGGAAGAAATAAAAGACTTCCTGAAATTCAATGAAAATGAAGGGACAACATACCCAAATTTGTGGGACACATTGAAAGCAGTGCTAAGAGGAAAATTCATAGCACTAAGTGCCTTTAAAAAGAAAATGGAATCATCCCACATAAACAACTTAACAACACATCTGGAAGGTCTAGAAAAAAAAGAAGGAGAAACACACCAGAGGAGTAGATGCCTTGAAATAATCAAACTCAGGGCTGAAATCAATAAATTAGAAACAAATAGAACAATCCAAAGAATCAACAAAATCAAGAGTTGGTTCTTTGAGAAAATTAACAAGATCGACAAACCGTTAGCCAATCTAACTGAAAGAAAGAGAAACATTATTCAAATTAACAAAATGAGAAATGAAAAGGGAGACATAACAACAGACAAGGAAGAAATACAAAGAATCGTAAGATACGACTTCAAAGGCATTTATGCCACAAAATATGAAAATTTAAAGGAATTGGACAAATTTCTCGACCGATTCCATTTACCAAATTTGAACCAAGACCAGATAAACAAATTAAATAGCCCTTTTTCGCCTATAGAAATAGAAGCAACCGTTGATAGTCTCCCAACCAAAAAAAAAAGCCGAGGGCCAGATGGTTTCAGCGCAGAATTCTACCTGACATTCAAAGAGGAGATAATACCGATACTATTCAAGCTATACCGAATGAGAGAAATGGATGGAACATTACCAAATTCCTTCTTGAGGCCACAGTCACATTGATACCTACACCTCACAAAGACCCAACAAAAAAAGAGAATTACAGACCAATTTATCTTATGAACATTGATGCAAAAATACTCAACAAAATACTCGCAAAGCGAATACAACAGCAAACCAAAGACATCCTTCACCATGACCAGGTAGGATTCATTCCAGGCTTGCAGAGATGGTTTAACATACAGAAATCCATCAACATATTCCATCATATAAACAAACTGAAAGAGAAAAACCTCATGATCATCTCTTTAGATGCAGTAAAAGCATTTGACAAAATCCAACACCCATTTATGTTTAAAGTTCTGGAGAGATCGGGAATAAAAGGCACTTATCTCAAAATAATAAAGGCTATATACAGCAAACCAACAGCCAACATTAAATTAAATGGAGAGATACTCAAGGAAACCCCACTAAAATCGGGAACCAGACAAGGCTGCCCACTTCCCCATATCTCTTCAATATAGCTCTTGAAGTTCTAGCCAAAGCAATAAGACATCAAAAGGAGATCAACGGGATCCAAATGGGAAAGGAAGAAGTCAAATTACCCCTATTTGCAGATGATATGATAGTGTATATAAGTGACCCCCCAAACTCCACCAAAGAACTCCTACAGCTGATAAACACCTTCAGCAAATTTTCAGGATACAAAATAAACTCAAAATAGTCAGTAGCTTTCCTGTATACAAATGACAAACAGGGAGAGGAAGAAATTAGGAAAACTACTCCCTTCACGATAGTCACAAACAATATAAAATATCTAGGAGTAACTCTAACCAGGCAAGTGAAGGACTTATTCGAAAAAAACTTCAAAACTCTGAAGAAAGAGATTGAAGATGACATCAGATGATGGAGGGACTTACCTTGTTCATGGATCGGGAGAATCAACATAGTAAAAATGGCCATCGTACAAAAATCAACTTACAGATTCAACGCAATCCCTATCAAGATACCTACGAAGTATTTTGAAAATATTGAAAGATCATTCTCAAATTCATATGGAGAAACAAAAAACCCTGAATAGCAAAAACAATCCTATACAATAAAAGATTCTCTGGAGGAATCTCCATACCTGATCTTAAGCTGATCTATAGAGTAACAGTAATTAAAACAGCATGGTACTGGCAAAGCAATAGGCTGGTAGGTCAATCGAATCGAATCGAAGACCCAGAGATGAAACCACACACATTTGCTCACTTGATTTTTGACAAAGAAGCCAAATCTATTCAATGGAAAAATGATAGCATCTTCAAAAAATGGTGCTGATCTAACTGGATGTCTACATGTAGAAAAATGCAATTAGACCCTTATTTGTCACCATGCACAAAACTCAAGTCCAAGTGGATTAAAGACCTCAACTTAAAACCAGAGACATTAATTCAGTTAGAGGAAAAAGTGGGGAAGAGCCTGGGACACATAGGCACAGGAAACAACTTCCTGAACAGTACACCAACAGCCCAGGCCTTAATGTCAACAATTAATAAATGGGACCTCATGAGGCTGCGAAGCTTCTGTAAGGCTGGAGACACTGTCAAGGGAACAAAGCGACAGCCTACAGACTGGGAAAAGATCTTCACCAACCCTTCATCTGACAATGGTTTAATATCCAAAATATATAAAGAACTCAAGAAATTAAACACCACAAAACCAAACAACGCAATTGTGAAATGGGGCTTGGAACTTAACAGATAATTCTCAACAGAGGAATATCAAATGGCAAAGAAACTCTTAGAGAAATGCTCGTCCTCCTTAGTCATCAGAGAAATGCAAATCAAAACAACATTGAGATTCCATCTTACACCCAACAGAATGGCTAAGATCAAATATTCAAGCCACACCATATGCTGGCGAGGATGTGGGGAGAGAGGAACACTCCTTCATTGTGGGTGGGAATGCAACCTAGTACAACCACTTTGGAAATCTATCTGGCACTTTCTTAGAAAAATGGGAATAGGGCTTCCTCAAGACCCAGCTATCCCACTCCTGGGAATATACCCAGAAATTGCTCTACCATACAACACGGACATATGCTCAACCATGTTCATAGCTGCTTTATAGCCAGAACATGGAAACAGCCTAAGTGTCCCTCAGTAGAAGAATGGACTAAGAAACTGTGGTACATTCACACTATGGAATACTACTCAGCTATAAAAAAACAAGGAATTCCAGTAATTTGTGGACAATTGGATTGATCTACAAATTATCATAATGATTGAGTTCACCCAGAAGCAAAAAGACACAAAGGGTATATACTCACTTATATCAAAACACTAGTCCAAGGGATACGTACCATGAAAAATTTTACTTTCCAGGAAAAGTGGGTCAGAGGAGAGGTCATCCTATTGTGACTTTAGGCAAGAGTAGCATGGAAGAATGCGGAAATAGTAGGACCCACAGGCTCCTGGAAACTTACAAGAAGAACTTTATGACAGGCAGATGCCCGTCCTGGGGTCCTCCTCAAAGTAAGGCACCAGCCAAAGAGAATATAGGCAGTAAACTTCGAACCCCTACCAAGACCTAGCCGACAAACATGATATTCTCCACCGTTGAGTGGAGAGTGAGATCTGACTCTCACACGAACTCTGGTGGTCGTTTTCTGACCATGTCCCCTGGATTGAGAGGACTGACTGCACTCAGAGGAGGGATAGCAAGTTAACAAGAAGAGACTCGATATCCTAAGAGCATATATAGGGGGAGGAGGTCTCCCTCAATCACAGACATAGGGGAGGGGAGAAGGGGGGAAGTGGGAGGGAGGGAAGAATGGGAGGAAACATGGGAATGGCTAACAATCGAGATGTAATACAAATAAATTTTTTAAAAAGTCTGTAACAGTGACTAGGGTTGTGCCTCCTCCCTCCCTCCCGAGTGAGTGTCAAGGCCCCATGATGCGTGTCAGCAGTAAACCTTGTGCCTTGCATCAAACAAACAAAGAAAAACAAAACAAAACAAAACAAAAACAAACATCGCAATTAAAGTATTAATTGGAACAGATAATGTCAAACAAAATTGTTGTAACTATCACACATGAATAGAAACATACTCTTCACTGTGACACTCAATTAACAATATGGACACCAATCATTATCCTAAATACATGAACAAATTAATAACTGAAATGAGCAACTACAGCACTTATTTCTGTTTTTCCACTGAATGCAAGATTTATCAATGATTTTAAAATCAAAGAGAATATTAATAAGAACACAAGAGAAAACATGATAAAAATTTTAGTGTATCATGTAAAATCCATGCCCAGTACAAGAAAAAAAAAAAGGGGTTTCAAAAGTTTCAAAAACATTAAGGAATATTTACTAAGATTAATAAGACCTTTAGAAACCAACGAATTCTTAACAAGTTAAACATCTTTATGTCCCAAAAATAAAATTTGAATCCACAGTACTATATATATATATATATATATATATATATATATATATATATATATATCTTTATTTTAAATTAAAATATGAAGTTCTAGACCTGACATTTGAACAGTCAAGCATACCTTAAAATAAATTGGTATTGAAGTGAAAATTCATTACATTTACCATTGCATCTTCCCTCCAGCATCACTCAGGTAACATTCTATGGTCCCTACTCTCATTCTCATGTTAAAAACATGTTTTACTTAGAATTTGCTTTTATGTATTTATGTTTGGGGTGTATGTGTGTGTGTCTTTGTGTGTGTGCAGATATATGGATATGTGTATTTACAAGTATGTGTCCTCTGTATGTGTTCTTCTTTTTTATCATTGTATATTGTTTCATTTATATGAACAGTATTCTTTTGAAAAGCCAGACTGCAGATGAAATGTAATATAATGGGAGAAATGTGGAGTAGTTTCTCAACTAGAAGGGAACAAAAGTTAAATATAAAAGAAGAAATATTTTTGACAAATATTTAAAAAGTAGAACTCAAAGATGTTGCTACAAGGCATGCATGGTGTGTGAGTAGCAGGGATGGAGAGAGAGTGGACCAAGTGTGTAGCCAAGTTGTGGACTCTGAAACAGCATTGCTTGTATTTCCTGGATAAGAGGAGGCATCCTAGGAGCTACGGGCACATGAACCAAGCCCCATATCGCTGATACCCAGGTTCAAGAGGCACACCATCCCAGGTTTTAGTCACCCAGTACCTTCCAGCCTACCCAAACCTGGGTTACAAAAACACATGGCTGCAGCTAGCAAAAACATTTTCTGGGAACCAGGGACATGGTTTGAGCGTCTGGCCTGCAGTTCTAATTTTCTTAATGTTATTATCTGCTGGACAATAGGAGTAGACAGGGTACCGTTCCAAAATGGAGGCCTCCAGCAAGCATAGAGTCTGAGAATCAGGAGCTCAGTGAGTGCAGAGCACGCAGTTGGCTGCTCAGTGGAGCCTACCCCAAAATGACAGCAATCTCTCATGTCCCCTAGAGAAACAATGGTATCCAAGTTGCAAGAAGAAACAGTTCTATGCTCTGGCCTTCTGAATACTCCTGGAATTCTGAGAAACACACCAGCCTATCTGTGCTGAGCCAAGGCCACAGGGAGGTAGGTGGGTGTCTTGGGAGGACACAGAAAGAAAGATCCATGTCTGAGAACCACTTGGGGACTCTGGAGAAAGGAATGGAAGAGTGTGACATGTCCCGAGCAGTGCAGAGTGGGTAGGGTGGTCTGTGGCTGTGGGAGGGGTGGAAGCCTGAGCAGAAGAGAGAGATTGTGACAGACTCCCTGACAGCTCAGAATGGTTGCCTGGTTACCTTGTTGCCTTGCGCTGCCCTAGTAGGTGGTTGGGTTGTGGGCTCAAGCCAGAGCCTGTTAGGCAAGTGAGCAGATCGGGATGGGACACTTCTTCTTTTGACACGTCCTTGTCCTCACATCAGCGGTATGGTTGATCTGGCTCTGCATCAGGATGGGAGATGTCTGCTGCCTTCACGGGGCATCTGCTGATGTTGATCCTCCCCCCAGAGTCCAGGTGGCAGTGTAGAGGAAGGAACACACCTGGGTCCACAGGCATGAACACCTGGGAAACAGGACCCCTCACTAGTGCACACAAGCCAACCTGACATTTGCCTGGTATCCATTCGGAAGCCTCCTACTGGCAGGTGAGAAGCCAGTGCTGGGCTCAGTGGCCCCTGAGGCAGGTGGTCCTCTGCTTCATGGCATCTGTCAAAGTTCCCCTGTGCCCTTAACCTGGAATCTTTGTTGTGCCCATGGTCATAGGTGTCAGCACACCCAGGAGAAGAAGCCTGGCAACTATAATGGTTACCAGACTGGGTGGCATTATGCACAGAGCTCCTAGGTCTTCCAGGGGGCATGGCTATATGGTAAGTCAGCATCGTAGAACATGTTGACATACATAATTCCCACAAGAAAGCATTCCTGGGTGTGAGAAAAATGTAGAAAGCAGACAAAAGGCAGCAACCTACGACCAGTCCTGTCACTTCCTATGTGGTGAAACTTTGGCAAAGGACTAGTCTGTCTTGTGGATTTCAAGAGTCCAACCCTCATCATATTAGATCCTGGCCATGTGCCCTAAGACCTTGTGATGTGGCTCTGAGATGAGCATAGTCTGGATTGTCTGTCCTTGTGTGCTGGGTACTACAAGTTCTTGGACACAGCCTACAGAGTTCAGTTACCAGTACGCATATACTCAAGCTCCCTCTCTTGTTTGTCTAGCCCTTTAAGGACCTCCCATTTCCACTTGAGGTGTCAAGGACTTCCCTATGCAGAGTACAGAGAGGAGGACAACAGCAGAGAAGGTTATCATGGAGAACCCAGGGATCCTGAATCAAAAAGATGTCTGGGGAGATGATGAACCTTGGTAGTTTATTTTTACTATTTTTGATTATGCCTAGAAAATAAAGTTTCGAATATGCCCATAAAACAGTTTTTCTATGTGTCATGAATAGTAGTAGGTAGACAGACTCCCATTCATGATCTTAGAGGCATTATCAGTCATACTGGGCAATACTGAGCCGTGTAACCAACAGTCCTCACACTAAGATGAGCACATAAAGTTGGGCTTACCACACGTCAGCATGTGCTTTTGTTCTCTGTGAGTACTGAAGACCAGAGACCTAGGGCAACACCCACTCCCACAGCCACCCAGGCAGTTCCACATAATGTCTAGAGGACAAGGAAGTATGGTCATCTGTGTCTCACAAAAGAAGATCAAAATGTCTGTAAGCATCTCTTATAACTCCCAGGGACAGCACCTGGGCTTGTTCTACTGCCTCTATCCAAATTATATGACCCACAAACCAGAAGGAAAGGACATCAGACATCAGTCAAACCTGTACATAGTAACAGACTCGAGACCTGGGCTCCGTGCTCAAACCTGGTAATCCTTACAACATGAGGCATTTGGATGTGGAATTGTTAGCAGGTTCCAATGGTTTGTTGAGGACTGGACACTAATCTGACAAAAATGGTGGTAAGGCAGGAAAAGAAAGAAGGAAAAACCACACGCTTCTCTCTCTATCTCTCTCTCTATCTATCTATCTATCTATCTATCTATCTATCTATACATATATATATATAATCTGTGCGTGACTTTTTAAATATTATTTATGTTTATTTATTCAGATTACATCTCAATTGTTATCCCATCACTTTTATCCTCCCATTCTTCATTTCCTCCGGTTTTCACCCAATTCCCCTCCTTTTGGTCTAAGAATGAGGGCGACTTCTTCCCCCACTATATGGTCTCTGATGATTAAATTTATTCAAAAACTACTATGAATATGTCTTTCACAGTCTGTTTGCGAGATTGTGACACCATGTTGTGAGGATGACTGGGGTTGACTAGTACCCTTAAGACACTCATGCAGTTCACAGAATTCTGTGTAGATTGAAATCATAGGAGGCAGATCCAGATGACATAAGTGATGTATGAAGGATCCCAGTAAATTACAAGGACAATCTGGTACTCACCACAGCTATGGGTTTGTGGCAGAAAGGTCTCTAGCTCATAGCCAGCTGTGGGGACCAGAGGATGCTCATGTAATGAACAAGAGGTAGACTGTCCTTAGAATCCCAAGGTGAGTAGTAACACAGGCAGTTGAATCCTTCCATACAGAGAAGCTCCATACACTCTCTCTGCCACTTAGAGATAGAGAAAAGTTCAGAATGTTTTTCTTTTTGGGACTCCTATAGCGTCTGACATGGTCCAAAAGTATTCATGAGAACAACATGCTCTGTGTGTACCTATGTGTGCTTGTGAGAGCAGGTACTTATGTGTGTGTGTGTGTGTGTGTGTGTTTGTGTTGTTTGTTTTTTTGTTACAGGATCATTCTATGTAACCGTAATATTTTAGAATGGGACATGGAAACCAAATGTAATATCTCAGTGGAGACAATGGTGAAACAGCAATTGATTTGTGTGTTTTTTCTTGGCTCCCAGCAACTAGATTGCTTACCCAAGACAAAAAATACTTTCACGTGTGGATTATATTGAACATTCTGGCAATTATTGCAAGTACAGGTGCCAATAAACTCTCTCAGGCAAAAGAGAGAAAATAGTCAATAGAAATTTAACTAACAGCTGTGCTCAGTCTTCATTTACAATGCCAATTTGACTCTGTTATGTATACAGGAGTCACTGCAGCCAAACAAGTAAGTCTTTAGAGAAATATATAATCTGGTGGGAAAACAGAGCACCTAAATTTAGGAAAGTGTCCTCTTTGTTTTTTCAACCTGTAGGAGTTCATGGTTTTTGCATCTCACTGGCAAAATTCAGGAAGGGTGGCCACTTTTGATTCCTGCTTTCCACTCTTCAAGTTTACTAGGGAAAGGGAAAAATCTGCTGCCTTTAACTACAGAGTGGCTTCTGGAAGGTGAAATGTTCATATAAACATTCATGAGACATTCCAATGAGAAGGGGAAAGGAGAGATGGCTTCTCAGGTAAACATTTATGTGTGGGTCTGGGAAAAGTTGGTTATTCTTACAGAAATACTTCATTGTCAGATCTTCCAAACTCTCACTATGCTGAATTAAACTTCTGAAACTATTTTTCAATTGAATCTCAGTATTAATTGAATACAAGTTATGTCACTTGTGTACTTAATCCAGATTTATTTCCATTCTCCTTTAATATTTTTCAGGATAACATGTATAAATGAAAACATAATTTGAAAAAATAAAAAATTAGATATCAAAGAAGAATGTACATACACAATTTTTATTGAGAAGGGATTGGGTGGTTACTTATCTGTGAAGAAAGACAATATTTCATCTGTCTTTCATCTGGTGCCATATGCAATAGTGTTCACCCTTCCTAATACTGCAAACTTTTAAGAACATTACAAATATTGTGGTGACCCCAAACTATGAATTCATTTTTATTGCTACTTTATAACTGTAAATGTAATACTGCTATGAATCTTAAAGTAAATATCCATTCTTCCTGTTGGCTTAGATGGTGACCATTTGATTATTGTGAGGATCATGTCATTTGATCCTCAAATGGGTAATAACCCACAGGTTGAGACCCACTGGTCTATTGGATCTTTGTAGAGAAGTCAGGGTATTCTTTGTTAAGAACATGATGTTTCAAATTTATCAAAATTAACACATATTTTTATTGATAGTAGAACAAGCTTTATAATTAACTATTCTTTCCTTGTGTCATATATAGAAATTATCCAGTGCTCATAAGGAGATGATTATCTTTAATGTCAGGGCTTACTGACGTTCAAGGATGTGGCTATAAACTTCTCCAGGGAGGAGTGGAAATGTCTGGACTCTGCTCAAAGATCTTTGTACAGAGATGTCATGTTGGAGAAATACAACAATCTGGCTTCTGTGGATGAGGATATTTGTATTCCATAAATTTTACTTCATCTTATGGTTGTCTAACAGTTCTAATAATATATGTACATGACATTCACTGCATAATTTATGTCTTATGTTTTTGCAGGTATTGATTGTTGTCTTATGTATAACTAACATTTTATGTCCATTTATCTTGTTTTTATGTTTAACATAATGATAATTTAATCATTTATGCTTTTTTTATTGTTACTGTAGCACTTATATTTAAATCCACTTTGGCATTCATATTTTTCAGTTTTTATAATGTAATTTAGAAAAAGGAATACAGAAAATTTAAATGTACTGAGTTATGAAGTGTCTAAAACTTATTGGAAGGAAGTTTGAGCTAGGAAGTCACTCATGTTTATTTTATTTTTTCCATCTTCTCTAGTTGTCACAACCCTGTGCTTATAACCAGCTATGTTGAATAGTGTATGTGTGTGTCAGTTTGAATCCACAGGTGTTTCTGTCCCAAAATCAGAGTTAGTAACCTGTCGTGAACAAAGCAAGGGACCCTGGATTGTTGGTGAAGAGGAGATTGAAGGAAAAGAACAAGGTAAGATGAAATAAAATGACACAGCACATGACATTACTAAATCTAGACATGAAGTGTGGTTAGACGACCTGTTCAGCAGAAATTATTACTGAGAATTTCGTTTAGAACTGTGTACTAAATGTGAAGTATATCACGAATGTTATATGATTTTTGTCTTTTTTATCTTAATAGTGGTGTTTTGAAATGCGCTGTTAGAAACATTTGACAAACTAGTATATTATTCTGTGTTCTAATTCCTGATGATATTTTCATTACATGTGAATGATGAATAGATTTGGGTTTTCCTATTATTTATTACCTTAAAATAATTCAATAGCATTTATTTGGCATATAGGTTTTTTCCCTTCCACATCCTCCCAGACCATCTTCTGCCTTCACACTAACTCACTATCAAGATCTCTCCCTCTCTCTCTCTCTCTCTCTCTCTCTCTCTCTCTCTCTCTCTCTCTCTCTCCCTCTCTCTCCCTCTCTCTCTCCCTCTCTCTCTCAGAAAGAAGAAAAGAACAGTAGCCAAATGGATTTAAACATGGGATTGGATTTGTGCTGGTAACTTCTGAAGCTAAGGCATGCAATATGAGTAATATATCCAGTGTCATATATTAAGAACACTTATTTTTCCACTCCTTGAATCTAAGTAATAAAATTTGTTCTCAGGTTGGGTGATATTTTATACCTCTTTCCCATTCACAAAATAGGATTTGTTTCTGCCTTAAACTTGTTCATGTATTCAGTGGTTTTGTATGGGTGGTAGTCTCCTTGTGTCTATAAGGTGCTGTTGACTGTGAGTCATCCAACACCTCTGGCCTTTATAATCCTCTGCCTCTTTGTCTACATAGGTCCCTGAGCCTTGATAGGAGTGGTGTGATAAAGATAACCCATAAAGGATCAAGTGCCCCAAAGTCTCTCAGTATCTGCAGTTTCTCAAGCGACAGACAAATCTATTGAAAAGGAATACGCATTTTGGAGGCATATTATCGCCATTTTAATTTATAAGAATAATAGTAGCTTTTAATATAGAGCCCATGACTTTTTATTCTCAGATTATTGGCTTCATAAACAGGACAGATGTGGGTGTCAACTCACAGAGCCACATTAATGTCATTCAAAAACAGTGGGTACTGACAAAGTATTTGCAGAACTATTCACACCAGTGAGCATATCTTGCAGGAAGGTCAGCATTGAACATCATAGGGTTCATATCTGTGTGACTCTTGATTAATTTTGTCTTCCTATTACTCAAGAAGTAGCTGCCAATACTATGGTTACAAGTCAGTAGGGGAGAAAAATCCACCTAAGCATGAGTTCACAATGTTTGCTGCTGTATGTATGAAGTATCTTCAGGTATAGATTCAATTCCTCAGGTTTAGAAAGAATATAAGTGTGTATGGAATTACTTATGACATTTCACTGAACCATAAGTCCTTTAGAGAATAACTCAAAATGTTCTAGCTCATTTTTTGTACTATTTTCTGTATTTAGTGGCATTTGACTTTGAGTTATTTTATTGTCTTTCTTGGTCATTTAAATGGATTTTCATATGCAAATGTGTTAGGCTTCTATACTAGTATTTTCCCATAAGCTATTGAAAAGAACTTTAGTGTGAACTAGAGAAATGTTTTAGTTACAGCATTTTGAATTTTAGTCTTATGACCTGAGTTCAATCTCCATGATGCACATGGGAAAAGTAAGCTTCTACTAACTATCCCTTGGTCACATGTATGCTACCACACATAAAGACAATACATAAATATAACTTTAAAACTAGGCTAGTAGTGAATATTTTATCTCTATAATTCTGTTCTGTTTTATGCCCCATCTCTTGATATTGTTTTTCCTTTATGACACTATTCTTATTGTTTTCTTGTGTGAAAAACTATAGAAAGTGTATCAATGCCAAAATACCTAACTAACCATAGATACTCTAAGTAAAATATCCTAGTCTTGAAAGCTAGCTTACCACACTAAAGAAAACATGTAATGTTTGTTCTTTGAACTTCCTAATTTACACTAATTGTTTGTCCATATGGGTTCAGGGCCGAATTTAGCAGACTATCACGTTAGAACTAATGCCAGGGTTCTTCATCTTTTCTTCAGAGTAGAAATTCAAGGAATTTTACCTGTTTTGGCCTTTAAGAATCCACTATAACGTTGATATAAAACTAAACAAAAATGTTTGTATAAGTATCTTTTATGAAAATGGATGCAAAAATTATCAGTTATATATTTCCAGAATATATTAAAACAAATACTAATAATAATAATAATAATAATAATAATAATAATAATAATAATACAGTGTAACGAGACTACCACATAACTACCTCATGATAATCTCATAATGTAAGAGGTCTTTGACAGAATACATCAATCATTACATTAGAGTTCTATAAACTAAAAGTGTTTGCCATAAGCATTTGGGCAGCAACATTGTGGTGTCTGGAAAGAATATCAAGATAACTCCATTAAAATCAGAAATAAATAGAAGAATGTCTATTCCATCATTACCTCTGAAATTTAATTTTAGAAATCATATCTAGAGCAAAAACATTATGATGACTTTTGTACAATAAACATAGGATACAGAAGATCAAAGTATCCTTAAGTTGGGATGACGATTTTACATATAAAATTTGACAACCTATTTCTTGCAGCTGTAGTCAGGTTTTTGTTTGTCTGTGCTTCTTTTGAACAATACTATCCTCCCTAGTGGTAGCGCACACACACACACACACACACACACACACACAGAGAGAGAGAAACACACCCACCCTACATGTATAACGTATGCCATATATATATATATATATATATATATATATATATATATATATATATCCACATGTATTTTGTATAATTTGTGAAAATATACAATAATGATTTCTTGGAGCTTTACCTACATGACCTATATTTATTAATTAATAATTTACTTATTTATTGTTTGCTTGCTTGCTTTACGCCTTGAAATTAGCTCCCTTTCTTCCTGGTTCCATTTTCCTTCTCTCTTCCACCATCCCCCTTCTCTTCTAGACAGAAAAGGGGGAACAAGAGCAACAACCCACCCCAGCACATCAAGTCATGTAAGTACTGAGCCCATTCTCTTCCTTTGCAGCCTGCCCCTGGAAAATGATTGGAAAGTAGGCAAAAATTCTATGTCAGAAATAGTTCTCAATCACTTAATTGGGGGATCCCCATGAAATATGAGACTTCCTGTGGCTCCATCTTTATAGCGGGCCTAGGTCTAGTCCATGCGTCGTCTTTGGTTGATGCCTCAGTCTCTGCAATTCATACTGGGCCCATGTTAGTTGGCTATGGTGATCTTTTTGTGATGCCCCTGTCCCTTCCACATCCTTCTAGCCTTCCCATTGACTCTTCCACAAGAATCATAGAATTTCACTGTGAGTTTTAGCATCTGTTTTGATCTGCTTCTGGATGGAGCCTCTCAGAGGACAGCAATGCTAGACTCCAATCTGCAAGCATAGCGGAGAATCCACAATAGTGTCAGGGTTGGTTCTATCCTATGGGACAGGTTGCAGGCTGTGACAGGCATAGGTTGGAAATTTCCTCACCCTCTGCTCTATATTTATCTCTGGGTAAATTTTAGGTCGATCCCTTTGTGGATGGGTTGATGTTACTCTCCCTCCATTAGAAGTCCTATCTAATCAGAGTTCAGCCTCTTGAGTCTCCATGACTCCTACAATTACATGTTTCAGCTAAATCGTTTCCATACACTCCCAGAAGCCTACCCTGTCTTAGGCCTCCATCTTGTCACAGAGATGCCTCCATCTATGGTTTTTCTTTTCCTTTAAAACTTTCTGTCTGACTTCCCCTACTCTCACCAGCTCTGATCTCCACCCTCAAGTTTTCCTAGCATTCCGTCTCCTACCCTGTTCCTCCTTTGCATTGTCTTCTGTGGTCACTTGTATGTCTCATTTAGTTTGACATTTGTAGTATAATATGATGTTTTAACTTTTTTCATTCCTAAAACATGCACACTAATATTTTAGATAATCTTTGTAGTTGATGATCATTAATAAATCACCAATGTTTGATAAATGTTCTAACCCAAAAAAGACACATGCTGACTGTGTGAACTCTATTATGAATAATTCTTAAAACACTGTAGACATCTAAGTGCAAAGGCCGTAATTAAGGTTTGGAGACACGACACACAAGAATTTGCCAATGACATGTACTCTCACATTTTATTGTTCCTTGATCACTATGTGATTCATAGCTTTCCTCATTAAGGACCAACACAATCATGTATGACAACACCACCTTTTGACTAAGACAATTGAACTTAAAGTTTAGCTGAAATATAATTTGTTGCCATAAAAAACAACAAATGTATATTAAGTCTCTAGTGGCACACACACATACAAACACACACACACACACACACACACACACACACACACACACACAAAGAAACAGAGATTATTCCTTGAAATTCCAAAATTGTAATATTTGAAGAGTTTATGAGTGAAGAAATGTGACTTTCGGGTTAAAAAAATTAAAAGTATATGGTGTAATCATATTTTATTTTGAAGGAATAACATTCATGAGCTCTTAAAATTCTGTGCGAACTCAAGTGAAACAGAAATGTAAAGAGGAGGGAAATTCATCGTAAGTAAAATTAGTGGAGGCCGAGTGTGCAGAAAGTTATGAGAAGACAAGTTCATCTGAATAATTAATAGGATTTACTCTGTAAAATATAATTTAATTGAGGTAAGTTATTAAGATCATCTATTAACTTGTATTTCATCAAGATTTTGTACCTTAAAGTACTTAAAACTAGATTGAAGGCCTGGGATTATTTTTTTATGAAAAAAGCAGTCCACCAAGCATATTCTTTTTAAAAAGCAATTTGGAGGTTGTAATTATACTACTTAAATTTAGATATGTATTTGAGAAATATTCAATTCTGTAAGGATTGTCAAGCTACATATTTTCCCTCTACATTTTCCCATTGTTTGAGTTGTTAGTTAAACCATTACATTAATGTAATACTGGCAGGAAGATTGCCTAACTTACCTAATGTGACGAATCTTACACAAAAGGACACATCTTATATTTTATCCAGAGAATACAAATATGGTAAGTCCATGTTTATTCTGAAAGAACTTCACTCTTTTTTTTTCTTTTTTTTTATTATTTTTTTTATTTTATTTTTTTTATTTTTAATTAATTTATTCTTGTTACATCTCTATGGTTATCCCATCCCTTGTATCTTCCCATTCTCCCCTCCCTCCCATTTTCCCCTTATTCCCCTCCCCTATGACTGTTCCTCAGAGGGATTACCTCCCTCTGTATATGCTCATAGGGTATCAAGTCTCTTCTCAGTGACCTGCTGTCCTTCCTCTGAGTGCCACTAGGTCTCCCCCGCCAGGGGACATAGTCAGATGTGAGGCACCAGAGTACTTGAGAAAGTCAAATCCCTCTCTCCACTCAAGTGTGGAGACTGTCTTGTCCATGGGCTAGATCAGGGTAGGGGTTTAAATTTTTCCGCCTGTATTGTCCTTGGCTAGGCCCTTAGTTTGAGCGGGACCCCTTGACCCAAATCTGCCTATCATAATGTTCTACTTGTAGGTTTCTAGAACCCACTGGATCCTTCTACATTGCTATTCACCCATTGTTCTCTCATCTAGAGTCCCAATAGGATGTCCTCCCCTAGGTCCCAGTTTCCTGGTAAGGGAAGGCTTTCATGGGACATGTCCATTGGGCTAGTATGCAGCTATAAGTGAGTATATACCATTTGAGTCTTTCTGCTTCTGGGTTAACTCACTCATTATGATCATCTCTAGCTCAATCCATTTATCCACAAATTTCAGGAATTCCTTGTTTTTAATAGCTGAGTAGTATGCCATAGTGTATATGTACCACAGTTTCTTTATCCATTCTTCTACTGAGGGACATTTAGGCTGTTTCCATGATCTGGCTATTATGAATAAGGCTGCTATGAACATGGTTGAGCAAATTTTCTTGCTGTGTGCTGGTGCATCTTCTGGGTATATTCCAAGGAGTGGAATAGCTGGGTCTTGAGGAAGCCCTATTCCCAGTTTTCTGAGATAGCACCAGATAGATTTCCAAAGTGGTTGTACTAGTTTGCATTCCCACCAGCAATGAAGGAGTGTTCCTCTCTCCCCACATCCTCTCCAGCATGTGGTGTCGCTTGAGTTTTTGATCTTAGCCATTCTGATGGGTGTAAGATGGAATCTCAGAGTTGTTTTGATTTGCATTTCCCTGATGACTAAGGAAGTTCAACATTTCTTTAAGTGTTTCTCAGCCATTTGATATTCTTCTGTTGAGAATTCTCTGTTTAGTTCCAAGCCCCATTTCTCAATTTGGTTATTTGGTTTGGTGGTGTTTAATTTCTAGAGTTCTTTATATATTTTGGATATTAGACCTTTGTCAGATGTAGGGTTGGTGAAGATCTTTTCCCAGTCTGTAGGCTGTCGCTTTGTTCTCTTGACAGTGTCTCTAGCCTTACAGAAGCTTCTCAGCCTCATGAGGTCCCGTTTATTAATTGTTGACATTAAGGCCTGGGCTGTTGGTGTTCTGTTCAGAAAGTTGTCTCCTGTGCCAATATGTTCCAGGCTCTTCCCCACTTTTTCTTCTAACTGACTTAGTGTCTCTGGTTTTATGTTGAGGTCTTTAATCCACTTGGATTTGAGTTTTGTGCAAGGTGACAAATATGGGTCCAGTTGCATTTTTTTACACATAGATATCCAGTTAGACCAGCACCATTTGTTGAAGATGCTATCCTTTTTCCATTGAATGGATTTGGCTTCTTTATCAAAAATCAAGTGACCATATGTGTGTGGATTCATATCTGGGTCTTCAATTCGATTCCACTGATCAACCAGCCTGTTGCTGTGCCAGTACCATGCTGTTTTAATTACAATTGCTTTATAGTACAATTTGAAGTCAGGTATGGAGATTCCTCCACAGCACCTTTTATTGTACAAGATCGTTTTTGCTATTCTGGGTTTTTTGTTTTTCCATATGAAGTTCAGAATTGAACTTTCAATGTCTTTAAAAAATTGTGTAGGTATTTTGATAGGGATTGCATTGATTCTGTAGATTGCTTTTGGTAGGATGGCCATTTTTACTATGTTAATTCTCCCTATCCATGAGCAAGGAAGATCCTTCCATCTTCTCATGTCATCTTCAATCTCCTTCTTCAGAGATTTGAAATTTTTTTTAAAACAAGTCCTTCACTTTCTTAGTTAAAGTAACTCCTAGATATTTTATATTGCTTGTGGCTAATGTGAAGGGTGTGGATTTCCTAATTTCTTCCTCTGCAAGCTTGTCATTTGTGTATAGGAAGGCTACAGACTTTTTGGAGTTTATTTTGTATCCAGCCAAATTGCTGAAAGTATTTATCAGCTGTAGGAAAGAACTTCACTCTTATTAACTCATTTCATGAATGCTCACCAGTTGATGAGGTTGATATTATGAAAATATAGACAGAAGAAGAAACATGTTGATTTTCATACAAGATGTTTTCTCTAACACTCTCAGTCCTGTTGAAACATTTTAATATATAAGATATGAAAGGTTACTGTTAAAAGAAATGCTATTATCATATATACATTGATCATCTACATTGGTGTATAGTTTAAAAATTAATCTCATACTTTAAAAAAATTCTCTTTTCAAGTTTTTCCCAGACAGAGTTTTTCTGTTTAACAGGCCTGGCTGTCTTAGACTCACTTTGTAGACAAGGCTGGCCTCAAACCCCCAGAGATTCACCTACCTCTGTAGGAAGACAAGTAAAAGATTTGTAGACAAGTGAAGAATGCTCCTTCTGCCTCCTTTATAGGTGCCTTTTGTTCCACTTGAATCTCTTGAGAGAGCAGCAACCTGCATCTGTGCTGATCCCTCGACACGGTGAGGTAGGTGGCTGTCTTCTGGGGACACAGAAAGAAAGATCCATGTCTGAGAACCACTTGGGGACTCTGGAGGAAGGAATGGAAGAGTGTGACATGTCCTGAGCAGTGAAGAGTGGGTAAGGTGGTCTGGGGCTGTGGGAGGGGTGGAGGCCTGAGCAGAAGAGAGAGATTGTGACAGACTTCCTGACAGCTCAGAATGGTTGCCTGGTTACCTTGTTGCCTTGCGCTGCCTAGTAGGTGGTTGGGTTGGGGGCTCAAGCCAGGGCCTGTTAGGCAAGTGAGCAGATTGGGATGGGACACTTCTTCTTTTGACATGTCCTTGTTCTCACATCAGCGGCATGGTTGATCTGGCTCTGCATCAGGATGGGAGATGTCTGCGGCCTTCACGGGGCATCTGCTGATGTTGATACTCCCCCCAGAGTCCACGTGGCAGTGTACAGGTAGGAACACACCTGGGTCCACAGGCCTGAACACCTGGGAAACGGGAGCCCTCACCAGTGCGCAAAAGGCAGCCTGCTCTTTTCCTAGTATCACCCAGGAGCCTCCTACTGCCAGGTGAGAAGCCAGTGCTGGGCTCAGTGGCC
>CAJRSG010017984.1:0-11123 GCA_907169655.1 Acomys percivali
TGTGTGTGTGTGTGTGTGTGTGTGTGTGTGTGTGTGTGTGTGTGTGTATTACTCAGGGCAGAGCCGTGGGCCTTGCATATGCTAGGCTAGAACACGTCCTGTGTTGTATCCCCAGCCCTTTTGAAGCACATCATCAGCCTTTCTGACTCCATATGACTCTTCCATGGCTTATCACGGAATGTGTATTACTGTAGTCCAGAGAGAGGTTCAAGCTAGAAGACTGTGAAAGACATTGTAGAGGGAATGCATGGCTTGCCTTGATCTTTGCCAAACTTTTTAAAGATAAGCTGAAAATGTATCATTTGGCTGGCTGTCATGGAATCTATGACATTTCTTGAAAATTCTGCAGAGTGTAAAGGTCTATCCCCAAAAGGCTTTGGGAGCAAGCAGCTCATTAACAGAAAGAGTATTGCTGGAGCCTGAAATGCTTAGGGATTATGAGGCCTCCTGTTCAGTACACGATGCTGTACACAGCAAGACAGGTGTGCTAAGTGAGGTGTGAGTGCTATGGCTGCCATCGGCATCTCGGGCTGTCCACTGCTGCCATGATTAGGAGCTTATTCTCTGTAACCAGGCTACTGGACTCCTAGCTGGCTCTATTATCAGCTCACGGAGATGCCATGTGTCACTTAAATCTGTGTGCTTCAGCCTCCTGGCTTCAAGGAAGTGGTACTTGCACCTTCCTATGCTATATAGGGCTGTAAGGATGATCAAAGGAGGCAATGCTTAAAATATGCCTGGCTACAGCAAGTGCTACCAAAGCCTTGCTCCAGAAGTCAGAAGCCCACACGTTAGCCCCAGTTCTATGGTTTGCAGGAGCCTCATATGGAATTAGTTTCTAAAATGAAGAAGGTAATGAGTACTTACTGTAAAGTTGAATTTGGGATAAAATGACAAGTAGTATGCTGTCTGTGTAGGTGAGGGGTGAATTTCCTAACCAGAGTGCAAGGATCTCCTTCATGCTCTGTGGGTTATAGTGCTGCTTTTCACGCTTGTCTTTAGTCTGTCTGAAACAGATTGTTATGAAACATTGAGGTAAATTTCAATTTAAAATATTTTCCTTATGAGTAAATAGCCATATTGCTGCTTGATGTAAAGCTTGTTTTTCTCCTACTAACCTGTAATGCTAGCTTGTTCTCCTCCCCCCTCCCCCTTTATTTATTTATTTTTAACAGGGTCTCATTTTATAGTTCTGGCTGGCCTGAAACTCAGTATGTAGACCAGGCTGGCCTCTAACTAAGAGATCCACCTGCCCTGACGCATGAGTGCTGGCCTTAAAGGCATGCACCACCATGCCTGGTTGTGCTCTTTCATAAATCCAGGTTGTGAATAATTGTGAGCTTCTTGTTTCTGTCTATTCATTGGCCAGTTTGCTTGATCTTGTAGCACTACTATTTAATCCTTGTTACTACAATTTCAGAAAAAGGTCTTAGAAAAACCAAGACGCCTCTACCTTCAATCATTTAAAAAAAAAAAAAAAATAACAACAACAAAAATGGAGCTGGCCAAATCGCTCAGTGGGTAAAAACACTCTCCATCAAGCCTGATGTCCTGAGTTTGTGCGTGCATATGTATGTGTCCATGTGAGTGTGTGTGTTCTTGTTTTCTTGTATAAAGTTTGCAGCATGTGAGGAGACCAGAGGGTAATGTGAGTTGTCTTCTCCAGTGGCTCTCCACCTTATTTTTGAGGCAAGGTCTCTCACTGAAGCAGAAGGTTGCTGATTTGGACGAGATTAGATAACTGGCCAGTGATCTACAGGGATCCTTCTGCCTCTGCCTCATAGGAACACACTGCCATGCCTGGGTACTAGAAATCCAAACTCAGGTCCTGTGTTTGCACAGCCACCCCCCCCCCCCCAGCCTCTCATAATGCTACAGTTGTCTTCTCTCCTCTCCAGCCACCCATTCTGCTGTTACAGTGCTAGCTCTTGTGCTTCTGTGTCATGTTTGTGTGTCACCATCTCCATGAGCCTTAGCTCCTGCTCCCTGCCCTTCCCCCTGTCTGTTAGTGGGAGAGTTCCACCATTATCTGTTCAAGAGCTGGCTTCAGAGCACTGCAGAAAGAGCCAGCATGAGGCGCTCTAGGTGCATGGCACAGCCAGGCCAGTCTAAGGTGACTTGACATAAGTAATTGGAGGTTTCCTGCTTGTCTACGCCTTTCCTTTGCTTTCCTTTAGCTCTCTTGGCTCTTCATCTCATTTTATCTCAACATCCACCTCACTCCACCTTGACAAAGAAAGCAATGGTCCCCCTCAGTTCCTCCTGACAGCTGGGGTACATTTATTCCAGGAGCCAGGTTCTCTGTGTCTTCTGGGGCCTGGTGTGTTCCCTCAGTCTTCTCTCTGTCTACACAACCCTCCTTGTTGAAGATTGCTCTAGTCACCTCCACAAGGAAATGAGGACATGATGAAGTAGCCTCTCGGCATCCTGCAGCCTCCGCTCCCTAGACCTCCCCCCTTCACTCCTCACCTGCACCTTTTTTTTCTCCTCTGGCCCTAGGGCCTGCTGTCCTTCAGTGTGCTACACAGTATCTCCATGGAACCAAAGGCTTTATTAGCTCCAGCAGTTGCTTGGCCTGCCTCCAGCCTATTACTCTCTTCCTGAGACCCACTCTGAGTGGCGGCATGCTTCCACACCCTCTCTCCAGAGTTTCTATGTCAGTTTCCTTTCTCAATGCTGCTCCTTTCTTCCCCTTAAAGGGAAATGTTGCCCATCTTCCTCCTGTGTCAGCTTACCCTTTCTAACTCTAGCTTGAGCGTTTTTGTGGGTTTTAAGGCTCCTAGAACTTCATTCTCTAGCCTCCACTGCAGCCTTCCACCTCACTAGCCTCCAATGGCCCTGTTATATCTCCGCAGCAACTGTGTCACTCTTCCTGCAGTGACACTGCTACGTAAGAGGGCAGTGTGTGAGTTGTGTGCCACAGCAGGCTGGCCAGCACTGGAGAAGCCAAGAAGCACAAGTGTGCCCTTCCCCTAGTGGTACCAGGCTGGAATAGGCGAGTGAGGGCAGCTCGTTAACACTGGTCTGGTGGCAGGAGAGCTCAGGGCACAGAAGAAGAGAGAATAACTTAGAAACGCAGCTGTCATCTCAAAGATGACATGGCTCCAGCCCTACCTCCTACAGATCTGTTTGCCCAAATTGGATGCACTGCACTTGCCATGGCCATGTTGGGGCTCAATCTCCACCCCTCTTCTTAATGTGCCCTTCCTGCCTCCCAACTAGGTTTTTGGTTTTTTCCATCATGGCTCAGTCAATGGCCATTCTTGTAAATGTCACTGCTGAAGCTTGTGGTCACTTTGTCCTGTCCGTGGACACTTGTCAGTTTGGGCCTTGTGTTTGGGGTGCTTGTGTGCCAGCCTCCATCTCTTCCTAGAGTGAAGCTTCTCTTATGTCTGAGTCAGCTGTGAACTGTTCTGGCCTCTGCATGGTGAGGGAACATCTCAGAAGGTAGAGTGCTCTAGGCATTCAAGGCTAATGGAGTCGGCAGACATAAATACTGTGGATGCAGACTCAACACAGGACTGCTTATAAGAGTTCTCAGTGTAGACACTGTTTTTTCTTTCCCACCAGTGCTTAGAAAGAGCCATGAAGTTTGCCTTTGAGGAGTTCCACCTGTGGTACCAGTTTGCTCTGTCACTGATGGCTGCTGGGAAGGTGAGTCTCTGCTGAGTGCCACTCTGTTCAGGGTTATGCCATTGAACTTCATGAAGATATACCTACCCCATCATGGGAGGCTAAGACCATTCCATTCCAAACTGTCCTATGACCTTATCGTAATGGACCACCAAAGTTAATTATTTAGGGTCTAAGATAGGACTAAGATGAGGAATTCTTAATTTGCCTTTTTTTTTTAAGCCTGTTATGACTCACTCATGTGAAGTATACATGCTTAAACTTAAGTCTCGAACTCTTTTTGAGAGTATAAATATGTCCCAGAGGTGGCGGGGCAGGGTAGGGGGAGTGGGAGGCTGTGGTGGGGGCAGTGGGCAGAGTCCCTGAGTTCTCTCCTCAGTCTGTAGCCAAAAGCGTGGCTTAGCACTGCTGCTTGGTGAAAGCCTGGAGTGCTTTCACAGTTGAGTGACAGAAGACATGGCTCTCAGTACCTCAGTATCTTTTTTTAGTAAAATGGAGTGACAATCGATGCCTACTTCTAGAGTTATCAGACAAATGCAGAAACATACACAAATATTTAGGGTGGCAGTCCTGACACGTGCAGACTTGATAAAGGTACAGCCATTAGTCAGTTGGTGGTCAGTGAATTGTGAAGTCTCACATAGAAGACTCTGTGCTAACTGAGCTCAGAAACCTAGTTTACTATGCTTTTAACTAGGTGTCTTTTTTTTTATAGCAGCATAAGCTTCTGCAGTCTATTTTTTTTCTTGTTGTTGCAATGGCTACACAAGCAGAGAATGGGTTAGGCAGGAGCCAAAGGCCTATTCCAACTTGCTCTTAATAACAGTTTACTCCCTGTCACTCTGAGTCCCAAGCTCTGGTTCTCACAAACCTGGGTCCCTGCTTGGTTGAGAAACCCCCTCTAAGAAGTCTAGAATGTTTCGTTCTTACAGACCATGAGTTTTACAGAATTGCTCTGTCCTTATGCAGTCGGCCCGTGCTGTGAAGGTGCTGAAGGAATGTATCCGGCTAAAGCCAGATGATGCCACCATCCCACTTCTGGCAGCCAAGCTTTGTGTGGGTTCCCTTCACTGGGTAAGTGGAGAGCTTCCCCGCTCCTCCACAGGGGCTCCATCCCAGAACCAACTTCCATGCTTCCATGCCAAGCCTCACTCACCTTAGTGGAGTCAGTGGATTTCCAGCATGCTCCAGGTTTTCTTTTTAACGAAAAAGCTTGAAAAGTAGTGATGGCAGAAGGATCCAGAGGGTCCTAGAAACCTACAAGAAGAACATTATGGCGGGCGGATCTGGGCCCAGGGGTCCTGCTCAAATTATGGCACCAGCCAAGGACAATACAGGCTGTAAACTTCAAACCCCTTCTCAGATCTAGCCAATGGACAGGACATTCTCCACAGTTGAGTGGAGAGTGGGGACTGACTTTCTCATGAACTCTGGTGCCCCATATTTGACCACGTCCCCTTGATGGGGAGGCCTGGTGGCACTCAGAGGAAGGATAGCAGGCTACCAAGAAGAGACTTGATACCCTGTGAGCATATACAGGGGGAGGAGGTCCCCCTCAGTCACAGACATAGGGGAGGGGAATAGGAGGAAAGTGGGAGGGAGGGAAGAATGGGAGGATACAGGGATGGGATAACAATTGAGATGTAATATGAATAAATGAATAAAATATTTTTAAAAAAGAGGAAAAGAAAAGTAGTGACGGCAGGACATATAGGATCCACACTCAAGAGAAATGCAGCTCACTGTGTGTGTGACATGTAGGCGTGAGAAGGTTCCAGAGCTTTCTACTCACCGTTGACTTAAAAATGTACCCTCTGCCTCAACACATGTGTAACACAACTTCTTCATGCATCTTCCTTTACACACACTTTCTTCAGATTGTGTTGTTCAAACTTTAATGTGTCAGTAGTCTAATTTATCAAGGCTCCAGTACCTCAGCAAACGTAGCATTAGGAAACAGAAACTGCTGGGCTGGCAGCAGAGATAATTGTTTCCTACAGTGGAGTTTTAATTTCTTTGATTCAGCGTCATATCCGTTTAGTTTTGTATATGAAGAATAATCTGCCCCAAAGCCCAAGACTCTGCTAACTTGGGTTTTCTTCCCTTACAGTCCTCACTGCCTGTTTCTTTCCATGTATTCTCACCTAACAGGAGACGAGTGAGCCTTGTAAAGAAAATGATTCATTGTTGCTTGATTTCCCTTGAAGGAAGTTAGCAGAGAAAAGGAACAAGCAGGCATAGACTCCCAGCCATGCTGTGGTGCAATGAACTCCCGTGGACAGTTTGGGCTGTGAGCAGAAGGACGGTGCTGAGGGCCTGGAAGGGAGCAACATAGTGTACCTTGGCTTGGAACACAAGTGACTGCTGCGCTCCTGCCAACTGCGGCTCTACTTACTACTGTAACAAACAAATGTTCTTAGAGATGGGAGTAACAAATCTCTTCTGCATGTCTTTTTTTTTTTTCCATTTTATTATTAGTTTTCAAAGGCCTCAACAATCCATGGTATAATGAGCTCCTCCCATGTACTATGTCCAGCTTCAGTACCATCAATTGCCACATTTTTAAAGAAACAAGTCTCATTCTTTTTCTAGTGAACTGGGCAAGAGGTCTTGTTGAGAGTGCAGTTTGCAGGTACATATTTCTCATAGGGATCCGCTGGTATGACGTCCATGTGCTGTGTTCTGTAAAATAGGTCAAGTTTTGAAATTTTTAACAGCTTGTGGCAAAGAGAATCCAAGTCTAAATGCATTCTTTATGTCATGGAACAAGGAAAAGAACCAAACATAAGACATCTCAATAACTTTATTCTTTTTAAACATATTCCATTTGACCTCTGGCTCCTGAGTCCACTCTTATTATAGAACCAAGCAGTGAAAAATGAAGATGCAAAAGATAGAAGCCCACCGAATGTGAAGTGCCTTTGAAAAAGAAAGCAGATAAGCAAAAGGAGAAAGGTTAAAGAAAAGATAAATAGGGGTCCTGGGACCCACTGAAAAGGCTCGGTAAAGAGAACTGCCAGGGCAGAGTTGGAAGGGTTGGGGTTGCTTCCAAAGCGACCCATAAACCCACTTTTAGCGGCAGGTGCTTATGGGAACTGATGTTACAAGTTTGACAGGTTGTTGTTTTTAACTTTCAGTTGGAAGAGGCTGAGAAGTTTGCCAAAACTGTTGTTGATGTGGGAGAGAAAACGTCAGAATTCAAGGCCAAAGGCTACCTCGCTCTGGGGCTCACATACAGTCTGCAAGCCACTGATGGTGAGAGAAGCTCCACCCTGCAGAGCCCGAGACTACGCTGCAGAGTCTCATAGTCTCCTTTGTCTTTGGAGGGTACAGAAGCTAGGCCATCCTAGTATCCTAGCCTGTGGGGTCCCCAGTATCCCTATCTTCTCTGTGTAGACTGGGGATTGTCAAAACCTTGAGCTGTGTTCGTAGGCACATGGGGCTAGTGGAGCCCAGGTTCCTAGCCAGCGGGTCCGGCAGTCTGTGCTGAGAGTGAGAAGAGCAAGGCCTCAAGAGATGAGAAGTCACCACAACTACACTCCCAGCCTGGCCAATTCCTAAGGGAAAGGATGAATGTTAGGACTGAGGTGCAGTAGTATAGGAGAGTTTATAGCCAGAGACTTGCAGGGAGCAGCCCTCACTGCCAGGGACTGTCCACTTCTTCCTCCCTATATTCTAACTCACAAATCTGCACACATGCAGTGTAGCTAACCAGTACCATGGTTTACTCAAGGGCGGTGATTTATATATTTTGGATATGCTAAAAAATTTTTGTTGATGGGGTTTTTTTTACTTTAAACTTTTGCAGAAAGTATAAGTTGATGTTATTTTCTGATTTGTTACTTTTTTAACATTTTATAAAATATAACATGAATACCCCCCTCCCAAAAAACAAACCTTCAAAGACAAATATATAGCTTAATGACTGATGCAAGGCAAAGTGCCCTGAAGCACCACTCAGAGCAGGCAGTAGACACTTGCCAGCCTCCTGGGGGAGTCCCTCCCCTGCCCTGTCAGTCACAGTAGGACAGTACCACTGTGACTCCTCCAAATTAACCCACATCTTTCTTTTCTCTACCCTGAAATGCTGCATTTCTGGCATGTCAATTGCTTTTAAGTAATGGATTTCTGGCTACTTTTTCATGTACATATGTTATACTGACCATGCTCAGCCTGTCTCCAAATATTGACTTTGAGGGGAAAGTCTGAATGCCATAGACTTACCCACATAAATTCTTGGTGCAGCCTCAACCCCTAAACAGCTTTTAGGACCCATGCACCCTTCCGGGCCTCTTCCATAACCAGAAGTCCTGTTGGGTCAAGTAGAGGTTCTCTGTAGATCAGCTGAGGTTTTGAGCAGCTCTGGGTCCAGCTACAGCCCTTTGGGGCAGCTCCCCACTGCTAATTTCTTGGTTGCCAGGAGCTGCCCTTGTGCGGGGATTAGATAGGGGCCTCCCAAAGTGCAACTACAGACAGACCCCTCAGGACCCTCCCTTACTCCAGTAAAAAGTGCCTTGTTTGTTTCCAGGAAGACTATAAGGGAGCCATTTCTCTTGTTCCGTACAGGGAAATGTTTGCTCACAGCCAGGAGGCCTCACTTCTATGAACTGATGTTCTTATACCTGGCTTTGGCAGCGCCATTCTTTATGCTGACATTCAGGTGTTGAAATCCTGGCCATTAGCCAGCATGAATTAAACTAGCATCAAACCAGAGTCCTTGGCCAAAGGTCATAGCTGCTCAGACCGAAGGCTCTCTTCATGGCCACTGATGCACTGGTGCTCGAGCATCCTGGCAGAGCTGCTTCTGCTGTCTACCTTGGGGCAACCAATGGCTTCTTTCTGGAGTTCCAAATGGTCTAATCACCCCACCCCACCCCAGCATGCTCCAGGTCTTTTTAATAGAAATGTGCTTGAAAAGTAGCAATGATGCGATAGGTTGGATTCACGCTCAGAGAGCTACAGCTCACCGTGTGTGTGACACATAGGACTGACACGGTCCCAGACCTCACACTGTCTCCTTGATAGAGTTCCACAGTGATGTCCACTGATCATGGAAAGAGCCCTGGGCATGGGACTAGGTTCCTGTCCTAACAGTGCCTGGTGCAGAAGGCATTCAGGACGTGGTAGATAGCACGTGGCTTTTGTAGTGGGTTTAGTACTGCCACTCCCCAGCCCAACTTCTCCTGCCACCTACTAATAATACCTTTTCTCAGCTTCTCTGCGAGGGATGCAGGAGGTCCTGCAGAGGAAGGCGCTTCTTGCATTTCAGAGGTGAGTGGGAGTTCATCTTTTCACTTGCTGTGAGTAGTGACAGCTGCGTATGACGAGTATGAAAAGGCAGGGTATTTTTAAAGATTATGTAAACAGTGTTTTGCCCCAGGAGTATGTTGTCTTGAGCAGCAAACACGAAACCTCGAAACTAGAAGCAGGGATCATTCGTTGCCCTGCTGGGCTACACTTTTAATCTCTTTATCCATTTGGGTACTTTTTATTCATTCCTGATAAAGTGATTTCAGCTTGAGAAAGACAGATACTTTGTCTAAGGAGATTGTTCCTTTATTAGAGGCGTTTGTCATCATCTTGAAAAGAATTCTTTTTTTCACCCCCCCCCTGGCTTTTTCTGCATGTCAAGCTGCAGGCATTTACATTAAGAGCCGAAGAAGCTAGAGATTTGAAAGTCTCAGAGACACCATGTTAGCAGCCATCCCAAACTCTCTGCCCTACCTTGCTCCACAGTACCTTGGCCCTGTTTCTCTCCTTGTGCCTTTCATGACCACAGAACAATGCATTGTCCTGTAAAAGCATTGAGTGTCCCCATGCTCCTGTGCATACCTGGGAAGACAGGACAAGCAACAATGCCACTATGGTACGGAGATGAGGTGGAGGAGTGAAAGAGTCACTGGGGCTGTTGACTGGACCCAGGGTGGAGCCAGGCTCTACTAGCACTAGGTAGTTTTACTGATTCTTGATTTTACTCGTTGCAGGTATAGTAAAGCTTCAAAATTAAATTGGTCCCTGAAAATACAGCCTTGTGAGGTGAAATCTAGAATTGGAATTGATCCTGTCATTTTAAATAACATCTGAGTTGCACTGATTCCTTTAAACCATGTTAGATACTTACTTACTGCTTTGAAAACCTCATCAGCTTTCCCTGTACCTGCCACCTCTGTTAGATCCTTTCCTCAGAGTTGCTTGGTGCAGATCTGTGATGTTGTTCATGTGCCTTTTTCTTGAAGTCATCTCTTGGTTTTGCTACTTGAAAGTGCTCCTGCCTTGTTTCTTTCTGTTTACAAGCAGACTTGCCCACTACTCCCTCATTCTGCTGCTCCTATTCTTGGTTAATGACAGAAAGTACCCTGTTGACACCTACATTTACCCCATCTCTGGGTCGACTCTTGTCATTAGTGTGTCTTAGCCCAGAGCATGAAGGCGTTTCCATTTCAAATGATTCCAGGCTTTACTTTTCCCAGTTCTAGTTTGTCGAACCCCACACACAGATGCCTCGGAATGTGGCCATCACATCTGTTTCACTTACCTTAAATCAGCACATCTTACTGGTTCTCTAAAAACATTCACAATGGTGGTCTGCCTGGGGCTGCCTGTGTAACTGAGGGTTATGTAACAGCTGTTCTGTCGGCCTGAATTAGTTTCTGTTCCTTTTCCGCTTAGGTTTGAATTCAAAAAGATTTAACATGTTTGTTCATAAGGGGACTAGGGAGCAACAGACCTTCCTAACCTAACTGAGTACATTGCAGAAGGCTAACCTAAATTAATGTTTGTGTGAAATACAGAATGTTTTCAAATGCATACAGTGATTTTGATTCAAGTAGGCATGGACTATTTTAGTGAATTGGAGACCTAATAAAAGCTTTAAAGAAAAGATTTTAAGTAAATAAGAAAGATTGTATTACTTCTTAAATGTAAATAGATAATTTAAAACCACTAGGGTAAGAAGTATTTTTCACCATGTATTTTATATAGTTTCCCACAAAGTTCTGTTTATACTATCAGTTTGCTTCTGGCTTTGTTGTTCATTTGTTTTGTTTGAAAAGAAAGTGATACATTTAAAAGACAAATAGGGTTTGCAGATACAGCCTGTGAGAATGAAGTCCTAATCCTAACTAGAGCCAGAATTTGGAAAGCTTTGTTCTCTGGAGTACTCAGAGGGGCAGCGTCTGAGTATATCAAAGTGATAATTTATCCAGACAGTGATATCCCGGCTGTTCCTACCCATGACCCAGGCACTTCAACCAACTCATGTTGAGCAAAAGCATGGTGAAGAAAAATAGCATTGTGTGCAATGTGGTAAACTGTTGCTTCATTGGACTTTCACATACTATTGAGAAAATAGTCCCAAAGATACTGACAGCATGTGTCATGAGTGCATGGTAATGCTCTCCCGGAGGAAGTAGTAACATTACATCATCTGTCTACCACGCAAGGTGGCATGGGGTATGCAGCCTCCCTTGTCTCCTCTCCCCTCACTTGGG
>CAJRSG010017985.1:0-23519 GCA_907169655.1 Acomys percivali
TTTCCTCCCTGTCTACCACAGCACCAAGGGCAAGGTCATGGTGGCTGTGGAGATTTTTTCCATCTTGGTTTCCAGTGCAGGGATACTGTGGTGCATCTTTGTTCCCAAGTGCTATATAATTGTGTTAATGCCAGAAGAAAATTCTCTTCAAAAGATCAGGGAAAAATCACATGCCAAAGGTCATAATTCATGAGTTATTTTTTATTAATTTATATATCTATTCACATTACCTCATGGTTGTGAATCTTATTCCTTCTCTCCTTCTAGTGCCACCCTTCCTCCTTCTGTCCTTCTCCCCATAACCTGTCCCATGTTACTCAGATAAAGGCAGAACACTATCCCATTCACTCCCAATCACCAAGTTGTACCAGGACTAAGCCTATTCTCCATCCCTGGGGCCAAGCAAGGCAGTCCTACCAGAATGAAGTGACACAAAAGCTAGCAACAGAGTCCTTGTCAGGAACAGACTTGCTCTTCTTATTAGAGGATCCCCATGAAGCTTCCGCTGCCCATCATCTTCATCTGTGTAGGAGGCCTAGAATCAGTTCATGCATAGTCATTGGTTAAGCTTCAGTCTCAGCAAGGCTCTCTGAGAATGGGTTAGCTGGGTCTCTTGGTCTTCTTGTGGAGCTCCTGTCAACTTAGTGTCCTTTTTTCCTTCCCCCCTCTTTTCTACAAGACCCCCTATGTATCACCCAGTGAGTTTCAGCAATTTTTAGAAACACTGCTATGTTGAGAGTCTCATAGGACAATTCAGCTAGGCTCCTATAGGGAAGCAGAAAAGAGTATAATTAATAGTGATGAGGGGTGGTTATCTCCAAGGGCTGGTTCATGGGTTGAGGCAGGTAATCAGACTAGCAAATGAATTGTAACTGAAAAATATAAAATAGATGCCTAACCACCAAATATTGGGTTATATTGCAAGATCTCTGTGTTTTTAGAATGATGCTCACTGTTTCATCTAATGATGTTTCATATCAGTATCCTGGCTACTTCAGTTGTCTACATTATCCAGATAATCTTGCAGTCATCCACTTATTTCACAGTTTTTAACTATTGGGGCACAGTTCAGATTATAAATACTCTTTTCATCTATAAATTAACAATTGTTAATATAAAATCAAAGTTCTTATTTTAATATCTGGGTGAATGTCTTTTATGCAAGTTTAATGGTGATTAAACAATTAGGAAGTTTGTGGGAGAATGAAATCATGTTTACAGATGAAATTAAACAATGTTCTTCCTTGCAGGGGAAGGTAAGGGAATCCTGATGTTGTCAAGGAGTTAGAATGTTTGAACTTAGAAGAGTGAAAGTTTGATAAACAGAAAGGACACTAAAGAAGATGGATTGATGTCTCAACACTGTGTGGATGTCTGCACTGTGTGGATCACTTTCCTCCCTGTCTACCACAGCACCAAGGGCAAGGTCATGGTGGCTGTGGAGATTTTTTCCATCTTGGTTTCCAGTGCAGGGATACTGTGGTTAATTGCATGCCCTGCACTTGAATAAAACCTGACTCATTACTCAACCATGTAACATGTTGTTAACAATACTGTGTATCAAAAGCTCCAAAACATAACATGCCATGCCCTGTTCACTAAATAAGACACTAAAACACACACACACACACACACACACACACACACACACAAACACACACACACATAAATGAAAATACATAATTTTAAAGAATAGAGGAGATTTTAAAGACTTTGCATATGAATGCTACATTTTGATGTACATTTAAGATGACAGGCTTATAGTAACCTACTTAAATGATGATATTTGTGAAAAGATGATTGATACTCTATGAGTACCACATAATATCCTTCCAGGTTAAATAAAACATATCATAATTATGTGTAGCAATGGCTCAGTTACCACCTTTTACTCTGTCCTGTGGAACTATGTCTCACATGCCGTAGGGTCATTCACTGTTTGCCTGTAAATTTCAAGATTACCTTGTTTTCAATAGCTGAGTAGTAATCCATTGTGTAAACATAGCACAGTTTATTTACCCATTCTTCAGTCAAGGGACATCTAGGATGTTAACAAATTCTGGCTATTATGAATAAATCTGCTATGAATGTAGTTGAGCAAATATGTCCTTATAGTATGGTTGGGCATCTTTCCAGTGTATATTCATGAATGATATAGCTGCATCTTTTGGTAGCAATATTCCTAATTTTACAAAGTGTCAGATGGATTTCCAAAGTGGTTGTACAAGTTTACATTGCCACCAGCAATGGAGGAGTGTTTCCCTTTCACCATATTCTGGCCAGCATGTGATCTTAGCCATTCTGGTATGTGTAAGATGGAATCTCAAAGTCATGTTGATTTGCATTTCACTGATAACTAAGGACATCGAAGATTTCTTTTGGGGGTTTTCAGCCATTTGATGATTCTCTTTTGAGAATTCTCTGTTTAATATACACCCCATTTTTTATTGGATAATTTGGCCTGCTAGTTTTTAATTTCTTGAGTTTTTAAATGTATTTTGGATACTAGCCCTGTAAGGGATATGGGTTTGGTGAAGATCTTCTTCAAGTCTACAAGCTATGGTTTTATTCTGTTGACAGTGTCCCTTGACTTTCAGAATCTTTTCAGTTTCATGAGGTTCCATTCACTAATTATTGATCTTATGTCCTGAGCTGTTGGTGTTCTGTTCAGGAAGTTGTCTCCTGTGCCAATGAACTCAAGGCTCTTCTCCACTTTTTCTTCTAACAGATTTAGTGTGTATGATTTTATGATGAGGTCTTTAGTTTAATAATGCTTCTTTTACAAACATGGGTGCTCTTTCATTTGGGCCATAGATGTTCAGAACTGAGACATCATCTTGGTATATTTTTTCCTTTGGTGGGTATGAAGTGGTCTTCCCCATCACTTTTGATTAGTTTTGGTTGAAAGTCTATTTTATTAGGTACTAGAATGGCTACTCCAGCTTGCTTCTTGGGTCAGTTTGCTTGGAATATAGTGTTCCACCCCTTTAATTTGAGGTAATATCTATCTTTATTTCTGAGGTGTGTTTCTTGTATGCAGCAGAATGATAGATCCTGGTTTTGTATCCATCCTGTTAGCCTGTGTCTTTTTACTGGGGAGTTAAGGTCACTGGTGCTAAGAGGTATTAATGACCCATGGCTTTTAGTTCCTTTTATTTTGCTATTGTTGAGATAGAGTGTATTTGTGTTTCTTTGTTTTTGATTTGTGGACATGGCACTATTTATTTCTCATGTATTACTGGGTGTAGTTAGCGTTCTTCAGTTGAAATTTTCCTTCCAGTACCTTCTTCAGAGCTGGGTTTGTGGTTGGATACTGATTAAACTTGTTTTGTCATGGAATATCTTGTTTTTTCCATCAATGGTGATCGAAAGTTTTGCTGGGTATATTAGCCTGGGTTGGCATCTGTGGTCTTTTAATATTTGCATGACTTCTGTCCAGGCCCTTCTAGATATCATGGTCTCTGTTGTGAAGTAATTTTGATAGGTTTTACTATTTATGTGACTTGATCTTTTTCTCTTGCAGCTTTTAAGATTCTGTTTTTGTTCTGTGCATTCAGTGTTTTGGTTTTTATGTGATGACAGGATTTTCTTTTTTTCTGTACATTTATTGTTTTGGTTATTGTGTAGTAGGAGGATTTTTTCTAGTTGAATTTATTTGGATTTCTGTAGGCTTCTTGTATATTTATTGTCATTTCTTTCTTTAGATTGGTAACATTTTCTTCTATGATTTGTTTGAAAATGTTTTGTGGACCTTGGAGCTTGGACTCTCTTCCTTCATCAATTCCTGTTATTCTTAGATTTGGCCTCTTTATAGTGTTCCCAGATTTTTTGCTTATTTTCTGTCAGGAACTTTTTAATTTTAACGTTTTCTTTGATCAATAACTTTGATCGTATCTTCCACACTTCATATTCTCTCTTCCAGCTCTTGTGTTCAGGTGGTGTGGCTTGTGTCCAGTGTTCCTGTTCTCTTCCCTATGTTTTCCAAATCTAACATTGCCTCAGCGTGTGTTTTCTTTGTTGCGTCTAATTCTCTCTTTACATCTTGAATAGTCTTATTCATTTCTTTCTCCCATTTGATTGAACTTTCCTGTAATTCTTTATGGGATTTATACAATTCCTTCATCTGTTTGGTGGTTAATGTGGACATTCATCTGGAATTTTTCTGTGCCTTAGTTGGGTGGCCAAGGATCAGACTCACCCATGTTCCACACAGTGTGGATCCCTCTCACATGGGGATCAGCAGGACTGGTGTTTTGTTGATCTCAGTTTGGTCTTTAGGTCTCTGTGCAGTCCTGGTTCTCCTGCTGATCAGACATGGTGCCACCATCTTGGGTCCCTTCAATATTCTTTTCATTTAATCTTGTTCTGTAATATGTGTCTGGACATGTATGTGGTTTTCTTAGATTTTAAAATGTTTTTTAATATACAATTAAAAATACTCTTCAATAAACCTATGATTTTCATTTCAATGTGCTCCAAGTACATCTCTTCTATCTTTGATTTTATTAATTTAGATATGTTTCTCTTTCTCTAGGTTAGTGTGCATGCTGTTGTTCACCTAATTTGTCAAAAAGCATATTCTTTTAATCATTTTATGCATCGTTATTTTAAACTCCATCTCCTTAGTTTGAGTAATGATATTTAATTATTTCTTCACATTTCATTGCATTTGGGTTTGACCTGATGCTTCCTTATATCTTGAGGCTCATTTTGAAGTAATTGTTTGAGATATCTATGATTTTGGTCATTTCTTTGAGTGGCTTCTTCTCCTCCTCCTCCTCCTCCTCCTCCTCCTCTTCTTCTTCTTCTTCTTTCCTTTTCCTATCATTCACAGACATAAACTTTCCTCTCAGCATGACATCCAGAAGATGCTGGGAAGCTGTGGAATCATTGTCATCCTTTCTTTCTTTCTTTCTTTCTTTCTTTCTTTCAAGATCACCACATAACTTTATTGCAAAAAGTCTGCTATTTATTAGCAATTTTTCCTAAAGTCATAAACATGAGAACTGAGCACCACAACCACATTGTCTTTCCCCTGTGAATAGGGATATGCTAGGAGAGAGAGTGTGGATCTTCCCCAATTCTTACTTTCGTCACTCACTCCAGGACTCCAGTGCTATCTCTGACAAGGGAAAGGAAACTGCTAAGTCCACAAGCACAGAAAGGTCGCAACCACCTTAAGGCTATAATGCTAACCACTAAACATTCCAGCTGAAACTCTTGCAACAATATCAAACCAACTGTCAAACAGCTGTTCCTGATGTTGCTGGCTGTCAAAACAACTAGCTTCCAGCTTGCTTCCTGCATACTGCAGAGCACACAGCACATGTGATATCTACATGCAATGTCTGTGTTCAAGTATAAAGGATTGTCCAGGACAGCTCAGGTCACTGCAGTGCTAAAACCTGTGTAATGTCTACCAGGGTCACACCATTGACAAATGGTCAAAAGGCAGCACAAAGCATGAGCAAGTATGGACAACTGTCCCACTGCAGCCTTGCTCTTCATCCACATTGACACCACTCCAGTCAAGGCTCAAGTTGACTAAAGTTATTTTTGTATGAAACAGGAATCCATTTCTTCATTGAATGGCATCTTCCAAAGTTAGGAGGTATAGTCTTAGGAGACATTTTGGGATGGTGATGGAGGATCCTGGATTTCACGTTTGGGTGGGGTAGTCATCACAGCTCCCTTTGTTTCTGGGCTGCCAGGAACTCATGGATTTCCCACTCTACCTGTGGCCTGAAGATGTGGTACAGTTTTGGGTCCACTACCTGAGAATTGATCCTGTCCACTCCTACTTCCAGCATGCCAGACTGAACCAAGCTCTGTTTCAGCCCATTTTGCAACTGGTTCTAGTTCAATGAAGCCTTCCACTCCTGTTTGGCCATATCTTGACACAAAATTATACACCTGCTGCCTCATGTTTTGGTAAACTGGGTTAGTTTCCACATCATCAAAGTAGTCCCTATAGAAACTGTAAAACAGTCCATAGGCTTTTAGGTGCACCATTACAAAGGTGCTGAGCAGCTGGTTTCCAGAATGCAGCAAAGCAGGATTGACTGTGCTGCCTACTCCATTGGAGCCCTCCACTGACATGTGGCCTATGCCCCCTCATTTGCCCCTGCTCCCTCACCATCCACCATGACTTCGCCCTGTTCCTGATCCAGGTCCTTGCACTTAGCTGCTTCTCTGTGAGCCTCCAGCCTCACTGTGCAGACATTGAGGACCCCAAGGAGGTGGAGCTCATGGAAGCAGCAGGGCCAATGGCACTCCACCACTGTGGTATCATTTTCATTTGATTCTATGAATTGTTTTCTCACTGAGTTCTTAAATAAATCAGTAGCAATACAAGAGGATATTGTGCTTTTTCCAATGACTTATGTTGTTACTTCCTAAGAGATGCCACTAATAAAGGCACTAAGGAACATAGTATCTGCCTATTGGAGTACATTAACTTCTAAGTTAGACAACTCAAATAGATCCCATGACAGTGACAGTATGTGTCCAAAGAAATGAGAACAGTTTTGGAACTCTTGGGGCAATATAGTTCTAGAGAGTTAGGTGGTTTAGTCTGAAGAATCCTCAAATGAAAAAAGATATTGATAATCAACATGTATGCAGAAAAATGTATCATTTAAATTTAAGACTGTGAACCAGTTGGTCCTCTTAGGAATTTATGTTAACAAAGGATAGTGTTTCGGGCTCCTAGGTCAGTAGGGATTATGGCCTGGCTAATGAAGAGGAGGCCCTTTGGCCCTTACTGTCATCCATTGTGCATAAATCTTTTGTGCATCCAACATTGGGATATTCCAGGGAACATTGCTTATTTTTTGAGTATCCATGACTTTAAGTATCCTATTATAATTTCTAATTCTTTCTAAGCTTGCTTCTGGAAGACCCTGCTATTAAGGTCACAGTTCACCATGTCCAGATAGCTCTCAAAGTTTGGTGCATAATGGAAGACTCTCATTCTCAGCAGAGCATTTTCTTCTCAGAATGACCTCATCTGAATATATATATAAGTATAGATGCCTGACCTTATTTGGAAGATGACCCAATGCAGAACTTACTGCCAGTGATTCATGATTCAGCACATAATTCACACTCAGGCCTTCCTAACCATATGACAATTAGGCAGTGTGTTATTAACAATCCCACCTGTTATACAAAAGACCCTTGTATACTTTACCACTCTAATAGTAAAATGAGCTGTGTCTATGAAACTGAGTACCAAAAGCTCTTTCTGCCATACGTACAGCCATCTGAACCATGCACACTACTTTTATTCATTTTGGCCTCATGGAACAGTGGCCAATGACCCCTGAAAATATGAGATCTGGAGATGGTGCTGGATCAGGAATCCACAGAACATGCAGAGATCAGGATTATTTACTCCCTTCCACCCCTTGTAGTGGCATTTTGCCTGATCAAACCTCCTGAATATCTGCCCTCCCCTTTCATCTGTTCTCCTTCATTTTCAGGTTGTGGATTCTTGTGGGACTACTTATGGTTTGTGGGTATCTGAAGGCACTCAGTCAGGGTGACTCCTTGATAGTGGCCAAAGGTCCTCCCACCCACTTTCCATACACCAACAGCTCAACTGAGTGTAGGAAATAAACTTTTCACCTGTTATAAGAACTTGGTAATGCAAGAACCAGTTAAAAACATCTAAGATGGTTGCCAGCCTTTTAAATCCGTAGGTAGGTTTGTGCTTGTTAGGACATTCAAGTCTCCCAGAGGAAGATTTTTCTCGGGAATGTTGGGCTCCACTGATTGAACTTCCTCTCCTTTCTATAATGGGAAGCTGAACATCACATCAGTTAGATTTGAAATTTTGTTCTCTTAAAGCCTTACTTAAATCAAGAGGACTTAAAATCTCCCAGAAAGAAGATATAGAATTCTAGAATGAGATACTTTAATTTGCACCATGGGTCCTGTCAGTGGACATTTCTGAGTCAGACATTTGGACCAGTTTTGCCTACCTGGGTCATAAAAAGGAAATTCTGGAAGGCATC
Organism: Acomys percivali; assembly: GCA_907169655.1. NCBI lineage: Eukaryota > Metazoa > Chordata > Mammalia > Rodentia > Muridae > Acomys > Acomys percivali. Next base: position 8,019 of record CAJRSG010017985.1, read on the forward strand.
TTGTGCCACTCTCTTTCCTGCCAGTGCTGGCTGCTATCTAGCAATGCATAGGGAATCCACCAAATCTAAGATTGACTCATTAGAGGAAAAAACAGAAGAAGAGAAAGGGATGAGTCAAATGAGGAAGAAGGTTCTGAGGATTGTCCACTGGATGACTTACACACTATAGAAAAGACAATTAATTTGTTCTATCAAAAATTACTCCCTAACCCACAACAGCTGTCCCATTTTCCTCCCTTATTTCCCCTATGAGCCTTTATTATCTATTGAGAACAATATTCTGATAAAAACACCCATTAATCCCTCCTGCATCCTTGGTGTCACCATCTTCTGCACCATCACCCTCAACCATGGGCAGCCCCATAGTCTCAGAGATGATGCAATAATATAAGCCACCTGACTCAGGTACAAAGGCTCAGGAATCCAAAAACTTCACCCATATGGACCTTTCTGTTTAACCTATGTATATTCTGACAATATCCACTGCCTTGGTTTGACCTCCTGGCATCAGACTGAAAGAACTATTGCCAAGATGTCCATGAGGACAGAATTCATGTCCCTTGAACCTAATCTATTTTACAAATTTCAATAACAACATTTTAACTCCCTAAGACTGGAGAGATCTATGTTTATCTACTTTCCTTAATTCTCTGTTTGTATATTGGGAAGCCCTGTTGAGAGCTGAATTACAGATGCATGCCTGAATGAATGAATGAAGTACATAATCAAACAATAGAACCACTACAAGGGAATCCCCACACGCTCAGTTAGTACACTGCAATCATTCTGAAGTGTTCAGCCAGGGTAACTTGTCCGGAGGGATTCAGCAGGCTTTATTCTCTGCTGACAGCTTTGAGCATATTTCCTTACGTGCACTCCTGGCCTGGGGTATTTTAATCCCCTTTTACACTGGGCCTGGAGAGGCATCTTAATTGATCTTCCTAAGCAAAACCAAAAAAGACTCTTACTGATTTCATATTAAGGGTGCAATCCAGATTAGAGAGGAAAATAACAGACATTGAATGCAAAACAATGTTTCTAAACAATCTTACATTTGAAGGAATGAACACAGGACACAGGCAGTCATGCCTGGGACTAAGAAACGAACATTAGAGCAAATGTATCTTGGCTACCTGGGACATTGGAACTGGCTCATACCCGGCCTCCTCTCTCACCCAAGCCTTTCAATACATAAAACTGTCAAATTCTAAACTGTTAAGTGTGTAGTGACTGGGCCCTTGAAAGAGACTTACCAAAAACTGATTCAATTGCCCTTAAAACTCCTAAATCTATATGGCTGCTCTATAGGAAATGCTTTCATTGGAAAAAAAGATTGCAAATCCAAATATGATAAAAACAATCTCTGCCATCTTTAAACTCCCTGTTGGGCAACCCTCAACCATGCCAGTAAGAGAGAACACTCCACAAGTCTACTGGATCACTTATATATTGGAGAAATCTAACTCTAAAATTTTGATGTAGGTGGCTAATAGACACAGCAGCAGATAAGTCCATCCTAAAATGAGCTGAAGTTCCATCACATTGGGCTGTCCTACCAGGGCCTCACTTTATGGGAAAGGCAGTCTCTCCTGTGCATTTATTTCCCAAGACTTATAAATGGGAAGACCCTGATGGGACAAATGGGCCCATTAGATCCCAGGTGGCCAATGTATGATAATTAGGTACTGTGTTATGACCAATCAGCTGTTCCTGCCCTTAACCCTAGGAGTTCCTGTATACCTTACCCTGCAACAATAAAATGAGATGTCTCTCTGAAGCTGACTCCTTATATAAAGGAATTTTAATTCAGAACATGGCTGCTCTGTCAAGAGTTCACATACAAAGATGTTCTATTTGTGTGATCCAGCTGGAATGTAGAATTGTCTTTAATCTCAGGAGACTGAGGCAAGCCGATCTCTGAGTTCAAGGCCAGCCAGGTATAGAATAAGTTTAATGTAAAAAAAAAAAAAAAAGCTTAGGTCCAGGAGTGGTGGTACATGCTTTTAGTCCCTGAATGTAGGAGACAGAGGCATGCAGATCTCTGAGTTCTAGTCAATACTGTTCAGTTCAGTTTGGTTGAGTCACTTGAGTTGAGAGGCAGCACAGATTTGAGTTCATGGCATATCATGGAATTCAGAGGTAGTTTTACCAGGAGATATTTACTGAGATATTTTGAAGAGAGAGCACGCTAGGCACAGATGAGGACAGAAGTAGCCATAGAATGAGAAGGAGCTAGAAGATTAGAATGATTGCTAGAGTTAGTTAGAAGCCAGGATGAATAATTCAGGCAGAGGTTGAGAGGGAACCAAGATTGAATCAGTCAGCTTAAAGAGGCGTTTGAGCCAGAACAGCTGAGTTGAACCCCCTAGTCACAGATCACAACAAGTTAGAAATGATGGTAGATTAGATTGTACAGCGGTTAGAAACTTTCAGGACTAGGCTTATGTTAGTAGACTGATGCAGTAGACCTCTGAGATGACTATTACATCAGGCAAATAAAAGTTATTTATGCTGTCTTATGTTTCTAAGTAACTGCATCAGGCTATTTGTGAGTATAAACAAATAAAATAAATTTAAAAATAAAAAAGAAAGTGTGAGAATATAAACCAGTATCTGAAAGATTAACTGACAATCTTAACTACTCAAAACTCTTTTTTGTTTACCTGATGGTTAACAAAGCTTACATTAATTTTCCTGTTGTTCTAGGGCAAAGGGGTTAATAAATATAAACAGTACCTTTATAAATGGCAGATAAATAGATTAGCAGTGAGGAGCACCCATTTCTCCTGTAGAGGACCCCAGTTTGGTCTCTAGCACCCATATCAACTAGCTCAAAGTCTCTTGCATCTTCATCCTCTTGGGGTCTGAATGCCAAGGGCAGTCATTCACTCACCCCTCTTTAAGCACACAATTTAAAATGAAAATAAATGATTGAAGGAAAATAGATTTTACTTCGGACTGCACAGTTTGTTCAGCTGGTAACAGGAAAGGTGCTAACAGCAAAGACTGCTGACATGAATTTGATTTCCAGAGCACAATGGTACAAAGAAAGAACTAACTTCTACAAGTAGTCCTTTCACCTACAGAATCACACACACACACACACACACACACACACACACACACACACACACACAAATAAATGTCTTTGGTTAAGTGATGTAATCTGTTTTTAATATCTTTTTTATTTTCAGAATTAAAAATTAGAAAAAAAATTCAAAGTCACAGGAATGGCAAAGAAGGAATACTGAGAGTGAGAGGGTGTATACAGATATGTGGTCAGAGAGATAGGAGAGAAAAAGGAAAAATCACCCAAAGATAAATGTGTAAATAAAAAAATTTAAATGAATAAAGAATAAGTAGTAAGAAGCCATAATCATCTGTATTATATTGGGAAATCAAAAATTATGAATCATGTAGGATGGGGGCACACATGCAAGTCACTTTATGAAAGCTTGTTTCATCACTTAAAATATTTTCACAAAGAAGGTTAGAGATCTGTAGATGAAATGTCAAAGAGTAAGAGAACTGAGAGACTAGGCCTCAGTGAGCAGCAGCCCAGAAGGTTTTTGGTTAACCCTGGAGCACTGTGGGAGGAGACTTCCTACTCTGCTGAAAGTAATAAGATGCAAAATCATCGGCCTCCACAGGATGGATGGTTAGTGTGAAATCTGTCCCAGACCCACTGCCCCTGAACCTGGCAGAGACTCCAGATTCTAGGTTGGATGCTCCATAGATGAGGAGTTTGGGAGGCTGTCCTGGTTTCTGTTGGTACCAGTTCATATAATTATGACCTGAACTACTTACACTTTCACTGGCTCTGCAGGAGATGGACACCCTCTGTCCTGGAGACACAGCCAAAGGAGCTGGAGAGTGGGTCAGCACAATGTCGGCAATGGTACCTGGAATTACAAACACGCAGATCATAGTCATATATGTATAAAAACGTTCCAAGAAAATGAACTTTTCATTTAAAAATGTTAACAGTATTTGTGGACATCACTCTGAGAATCTAGAAAAATCAAAGTGAATGGGAAATAAAATCAATTACAAATGCCTTAATTATAACGATCAACAGCCCAAAGGCACAAAAAACCATGATGGCCACAGAGGATTCTCCCAACACTACTCTGCACCCTCTCACCTGGAACCCCAATCAGCAGCATCCATAGCAGGAGTGTGTTTGGCTCCATCTTTGAGAGCTGGAAAAGAGGATGCTTCTTAGGCTCCTGGCAGCTGCTCTTAAAGGATCCTGGGATGTTATATAATGACTCAATATGCAAAGCAGTTCAACAGAGTGTGTTCTGCTGCTCAAAGGGCACCTGGTCCTGTGTCACCCACTGGGAGCTGATGTCAGCAGAAAATTTACTAGAACATCATATATCTCTTAAAGAAGCCTCATAGCCTAATCTAATTGCTTATTTTTTTATTTTTGTTTTTTAAGCCAGGGTTTTTCTACACATTCTTTGATGCTCTGTAGCTATTCTATAGACCAGGTTGGCCTTTATCATCACCTCCTGTCTCTGATTCTCAAGTACTGAAATTCAAGGCATAAGGAAACACCACCTGGCTTTTACTTGAATCCTATTCTATTGAATGTTTATCCTCTAGTCTTTTTGAGATACGATTTTGGGGACTAAATTATGGATGTAGCATGTAAAAGATTTAAGTAATTTCAAGAACAACTTTATCCCTCTTAATTGTATACACCAAATAGAAATATTTTCTAAGAGGAAATGGAAAAAGTGATTTAATGAAGAAAAGTAGTATAATTTTGGCATACTTCCTTATTTTTTAGACCCATGTTTTAGTGTGTATGATGCATCTATATGTTGTATGATTGAGCATGATCATGTTTAAAGGCAATATCTCTTGCCATTGTAGGTGGCTGGAAATCAGAGGACAACTTTGGTTATGGCTGTTCTTATCCACTGTATCTGAGACAAGGTCTCTTGTTGTTCACCACTACTCATGAAAAGTTTTTTAGACCCGGATCTTTTGGGGATTCTCTTGACTTTGTCTCTCATCTTGCCACAGGTTTACTACAAATATAACCATGTGCAGCTGCATTTGGATATATGTGGGTACCTGGAATGTGAACCATGTCCTCACACTTATGCGTGAAGTGCTTTTCCAAAAGAGTCACCCTGTCAGCTCATTTTCTTTAAGTAAAACATCTGAGATTAATGTATTTACATTGGTCAGAAATAACACTTTAGGAAATGTAGGAGGGAAAAATGAAGAAAAGAATTATGTAAAGGAGATGTCACCAGATACATGTAAAATACTGATTTGTACAGTTTTTTGTCATAAATGGTCATGATTTAATCAATCATGCATGTGCAATGAGTATAGTTTTTTTAGCATCCAAGATTATTAAAAGAGATAAATTTTATCTTGTCAGGGTGATGAAAAATTAATTAACACAACTGGATTCTTCCTCCATGAAATTATTAGATAACCAGACAGACTGATAAATAGGTAGATAGAGAAGTGAATATTTCTTCACATTCTCTTATACCTGTACTTATTACAGGTTTAATTTTCCAAGAGAATGTATTTCCCAGCAAAATTTACATGGAGAAATGCCATAATAATATTTTAATTAAATTTAAATTTTGAAATTTTATAAAAAGATTTATAAGAAAAAAAGAGAGAAAACGAAGCATGGGAATGAGGAGAGTAGGAAGAAAAGAGGGAGAGGAAATAAAAGGGCAGAGGGAGGCAGGTCGTGAAGAAGGAGAGAAAGAGAGAGGGACTGAGGAAGGAAGGGAAGGAAGAAAAGAGAAGAAAGGCAGGAAATAAGTGAAGAAATAGGGAGGAAAGAGGAATGATGGGCAATTCCCTGCTCCTCAGTTCATGCGCACTGTTTCTTTTTCAGGTCTCCATCATAGACATGGCTCCTTACTTTTTATTGTTCGTTAATTGTTGTTAAAGTTATTTTTATAATACTGTGCTTATTTTTCATAGCTTCTCTCTTTACCTGGCCATCACACAAATAATTGAGACTCTATTATATTATTTTAACAAGCTTCACAGCACAATCCTGAGCAATATTAACTCTCTATATTTATGTTTTATATATACATTTATATTATTACACATGTATACAATAAACTGCCTACAGCAAGAAGAACCACAAAAGAAAACAGGAAATATATATATTTATTTATTTATTTATATAAATTCATAATGATTTCGATATTTCTATTTGGCAACCTTGATAAAAATATCTTTGCTATCTTGGGGTGCATCTAAACTTCTGAATGTAAACCAATATCTATCATATCTAGTCATTACCAACATAACATCTAGACCTAAAAATAGGAAGCAACCTGATTCTGTCATCTCCTAATTTGGGGACCTGTTTAAGTGTACTCCCTATATACTCAGGTAATTAATTAATTTTATTCCTTCTTAAGTCATTGAGTGGGTTGAAGACCAGATAGTTTCTTTTTACAATCAAACTTATCTGTGTATGTGTTAAATCTATTCTTTTATTTTTAAATATTCGTATTTTAAAAATATTTAATTATTATGTATACAGTATTATGCCTGCATGTACTACATGCTGGAAGAGGGTACCAGATCTCATTGTGGATGGGTGTGAGCCACCATGTCGTTGCTGGGAATTGAACTCATGAACTCTGGAAGATCAATCAGTGCTCTTAACCGCTGAGCCATTTCTCTAGCCCAGGTTAAATCTATTCTTAACCCTCTAAGGTAAGGCTTCCTCTCAGTGATACAGTTTGTAGCTTTTCTTGCTAACCTCTCTTTCTGGTCCCTCCTGGATATCTGTCCCTACTTCCTGGATATCTATCTCCTCCTCACCTTACTAGCATGAATTCCAGCCTTATTTTTCCCCATGCTCAGCAGTTGGCTGTAAACTCCTTTATTGACATATCAGGAGATGTTTGGGGAACAGTGTTTACACAAAATTGAGACAGAAGTTTCTCATAACAAGGATTACAACCCCAGATATGGGGGAGGGTACAATAATCAACATACGAATTACACAATCACCATTTGCATACACACTGCTGTTTCTCAGTATCAACCAGCTACAGTTCAAAGATTTGATAAATGTGGCAAAACATATTCCTTTCATCAAATTTACAAGTTATTCTTCACTTTTCCTTTTCTATTTTAGGTGTTCCCAATTATAGTTGAGTTTTGTATTTAATCAGTTATAATGTGAAAAGTCAGGTGATATTCCTTATTTATGTTCACAGTAAAAATATTCCTGTATTATGCACTGTGTACTATGCATGGAAAGGGCCATACATTAAAAACCGTCTCCCTAATCTCATAGGGTTCCTACATTAAGTATGCTTGTTGGTGATGGGAGACAATAATGAATATTTCTTTGTCACTCTTCTACTACTTCCATGGGATTCTCCCATTGCCCTTGGTGCTCTTGACTTGCCTTGTATTATGGCTTCAAGAACTACATTTTGACACGAATGGTGGTATATTCCTTAGTCCAAACATGTAGGAAGTTGAGGCAGGAGGATCTCGAATTTGCAATCCTTAGGGTATATAGCCTGGATTACACTGATGAACAACCTTCTGCTCTGCCCCAAGCCCCACATCTTCATATATTTTTGCATGTATTTCTGTTAATATTTTTAGTTATACTGACTTCATTTTATTTTTTATTGGCTTAAAGTTTACTTTCTATTCTTTAACATTGACACTCTTGCTTCAATGCAGTAGAACTGCCCTTTCATGAAACGAGTCTTAGTATCTTCTATTATTTTATCATTCTTTCTGTCACAGGGAATATGTCTAGGAGTGGTGTAGCTTGATCTTGTCATCGATTAATTTTTTTTCCTAAGGAACCACCACATTGTTTTCCATAGTAGCTGTGTGAGTTTTCATTTTCACTAGGGATGTTTGAGTGTTCTCTTTACTCCACATCCTTTCAATCATGAACTGTCACTTGTTTGTTGATCCTAGCCATCAAGTACCTGCCCTCGCAGCCCAGAGTGCCCTGCAGAGGAGGAGGAAAAAGAGTGTAATAACCAGAGGGGTTAGATGACACCAAGAAACAAGACCTTCTAAATCAACATGAACAAAGCTCATGTGAATTCACAGAGGCTGAAACAGCATGCAGAGGGCCTGAATAGGTCTGCACTTGGTCCTCTAACTATATATGATGACTTCCAACTTACTGCTTTTTTATGGGATCCTGAGTGTGTGAACAGGTAGGTCTCTGGTTCTTGTGCCTTCTCTTGGACTTTTTTTCTTCTATTGTTTTGTATTTTCCAACTTCAATGTGTTTTTGTTTTATTTTATTATATTTTAGTTTTTTAAAGTAAAAGATGAATGAATAAAAATCTAGCCATTAATGTAAAAGTTTGTGACTAAACTATTACTTATAACTTCTGGAAGATGGAATAATCATTTTCTCCATTTGAGTAACACTGGTTGTAGCAAGCACTCCAGGGCAAGCAGTAGTATCTGGCCAACATGTATTTAATTCCACTTTTTTTGGCTAAAGGGTATTTCATTTTTGATTTGGTTTTGTTTTCTCCTGGCTATAGTTTTTGGGGGTTTGGTTTTATTTTGTTTTCCTGGTTTGAGGTGTTTTAAGGACTTCAAGAGCATATCTGTCTTTTTCTATTATTTAGGTGGAGAAGGGAGAGGTTAATTCTGGGAGGTGTAGGAATGGGGCAGGAGGAAGGGTCTGTTGAATCCTTTGAAAGGGCTTGGTAATAGGTTTGAGAAGGGGTTCATGTGAGTGGCCTAGGGCTGCCTCATACTGAGGCAGGCAATGTGGGAAAAGGAAGGGATCCAGAAGCATAAGAGATGAGCTATTCCTAGAAATGATAAAATCTCCTTGTTAGTAGAGGGGAGTGCTAGAGAGTCCTTACCATTGTCTAGATCAGAGTAGTGGTTCAATGGTTACTACATGTTTTGTCCATGGTTAGTGTAACAGCTTGAGGTGACACCCCTGGGCCCTGATACATCTGTCAGTATGTTATTCTTGTAGGTTTCTAGGACCCTCTGGGTCCTTCGATTTCCCCATCTCCTGTATTTCTCTTACCTAGAGACCAAGTGGAATTTCCTCACATCTATCCCAACCTCCTAGTAAGTGAAGACTTTCATGGGACATGGCCCTTGGGCTAGTGCCCAATTATAAATGGTATATACCATGTGAGTCTTTCTGCTTCTGAGTTAACTCACTCAGTATGATCATTTTTAATTCCATCCATTTGTTCACAGATTTCAGGAATTCTTTGTTTTTAAGAGTTGAGTAGTATTCCATAGTGTAAATGTACCACTTTCTTTATCCATTCTTCAACTGAGGGACATTTAGTTTGTTTCCAGGTTCTGGCTATTATGAATAAGGCTGCTATGAACATGGTTGAGCATATCCTTGTTGTGTGGTGGAGCATTTTCTGAGTATATTCCAAGGAGTCGTATAGCTGGGTCTTGAGGAAGCCCTATTCCCAGTTTCTGAGAAAGCGCCAGAGATATTTCCAAAGTGGTTGTACAAGTTTGCATTCCCATCAGCAATGAAGGAGTGTTCCTTTTTCTCCACATCCTCACCAGCACATGGTGTCACTTGAAGTTTTGATCTTAGCCATTCTGATGGGTGTAAGATGGAATCTCAGAGTAATTTTTATTTGCATATCTCTGATGACTAAAGACATTGATCATTTCTTTAAGTGTTTCTCAGCTATTCAATATTCCTCTGCTGAGAATTCTCTGTTTAATTCTGAACGCCATTTCTCAATTAGGTTATTTGGTGGTGTTTAATTTCTTGAGATCTTTATATATTTTAGATAGTAGACCTTTGTCAGATGTAGGCTTGGTGAAAATATTTTTCCAGTCTGTAGGCTGTCACTTTGTTCTGCTGACAATGTCTCCTGCCTTTCAGAAGCTTCTCGGCCTCATGAGGTCCCATTTATTAATTGTGGACTTTAAGGCCTGGGATGTTGGTTGGTATTCTGTTCAGGAAGTTGTCTCCTGTGCCAATGTGTTCCAGGCTCTTCCCCACTCTCTCTTACAGCCAATTTAGTGTCTCTGGTTTTATGTTGAGGTCTTTAATCCACTTTTACTTGAATTTTTTGCATTGTGACAAGTATGGATCTAATTGCATTTTTCTATGTGTAGACATCCAGTTATAGCAGAACCATTTCTTGAAAATGTTCTCCTTTTTCAATTGAATATATTTGGCTTCTTTGTCAAAAATTAAGTGACTATATATGTATGGAATCATTTCTGGGCTTTCAATTCTATTCCATTGATGAACCAGCCTATTCCTGTGCTAGTACCATGCAGTTTTAATTACTATTGCTCTATAGTTCAGCTTGAGATCAGGTATGGAGATTCCTCCTGAGAATCTTTTATTGTATAAGATTGTTTTAACTATTCCCTTTTTTTGTTTGTTTGTTTTTCCATATGAATTGGAGAATTGGTCTTTTAATGTCTTTAAAAATTGTGTAGGTATTTTAATAGAGATTGCATTGAATCTATAAATTGTTTTGGTAAAATGACCACTTTTACTATGTTAATTCTCCCAATCCTGTCGGTGCCGCACCCATCCAGCGGGAAAGAGACACAGACAACCAGGATCCTTCTTCAAGCAGTTTACTCGGGAGGTTTCAGGAAGTGACCTCCCCCGCACCCCAGGATAGCAGTTATATAGCAAACAGCAAAACCAAACACAGTCCGCCACGTAGCCGTACTTTATTGGCAGACGCCAAGCAGGTTCAAAATAAGGCAGTTGCTTACTACCAAGCTTTGCAGGAACAGGAACAGGAAGAGGCGCCATTTTCTAGGTGCGGCACTGCTCCGAACGGCTCCTGACAGTTCCCCCTTTTTGTTTTAGCTGAGCCAGAAGGTCCGATCACCTGTGAAATCATTCTAGATTCCGCCAGATCAAGGACAAAGAGGACAGTACCAACGCCATTTCGCGTGCAATGGGATATTCCCAGCGAAGTGCAATGGCCGTTGACAAAAGAACTGACATATGCCTTCCAGCGTGCAATGGCCAAAAGCCAGCTGGGTGCAAAGGCCATATGTCAGGGAAAAGGCTCCAAACTTCAAGTCAGGATAGCAAGCCATACTTGAGGGGACTGTCCAGCCTCGATAGCTACGAAAGCTTGAGCAATGGCCACAAGATCTCTTCTGCGCCCTTGAGCCATGCAGCAAAAACACCACAGGCAAAGACCCGCAATCAGCATCATCAGGACAAGCATGGATGCCAAGCCAGCCCATTATCTGAGGTGGCTCATGGCCTGCTGAATCCAGGCGCCAAACCCTTCTGCCATAGAGAGGTCAATTCGAGTCGTATTGACATCTACTATAGCCAACCGGAGTTCAGTCATAAGTTTGTCAAAGTCTTTGGACCAATTGCCTTGTAAATACTTAGAAAGTTTTCAGGATAAGTTGGCAGCCGTAGAAAAGTTATGGAAAGTTATTGGGGTAACGCAAAGTCCTGGTGACCGTTGCGCACAGCCTACTAGAGTCAACGGCCAAAGAGTCTCCAGTCTTTCTTCTACCAAGTCCACACGTTGGTTCACTAGTATAATGCCTCCTTTCAATTGGGAGTTAATGTCAGCTTGTAAATCCAACACACATGTTACATTAGCAGAGAGATTATTAAGCGTTGCTGCTGTCTGTATGGACGAGGTCAAAGATTTTGCCGCCGCGGTGGCACCTGCTGCTGCGATGGCAATGGCAGCAACAATGGCAGCTGTAACTCCAAAATCGCGCCTAAAACGAAGCAGAGTTAGGGAGGAGGGAGCCTCGACAGGAACGGGCACCCATCGTGGCATGCGGGTAGCAATGGCAAGAGGAAACTTACTTGCATCCCAGCACAAAGTATCAAAATCAATTTTTACGGGAGCAATTCAAAGTAAGACCATCAAAGGTATCATTAGTGCCATTATACACTACCCATAAAAAAGGGGGCCACACACAAACCGGTGTGGGGGAAAAACTAATATTTTGTCCAATAGAAGAAAGCCTGACAGATTCTTTAAAAATAACTGTATTATTCTAGGAAAAGGTGGCATTGCCTGTCCGTCCTCCGCCAATCATGGCAAAGGGACCTAAATCTGTGCAGCTTCCATTAACATCACACAATAGCCAAACATCAAAAGGATTCTGGGGTGAAACAATATTAGGATTTTGAAAGGTGAAATTAAATCCCGCAAAAGTACTATTAGGAAAACAACTAATATAGGGTGTAAAGGTAAAAAACCCCACCTTGGCCCAGGTGACCTTGCGGGACTGACATCCCGTCCAGGGAAAATTCGATCCGGGCCTTCTGGGTTCCCTACAGAAAGGAGCCCATCTAGGTTGTGACGGGACAGAAACATTATCCCGGGTTTCAGCTGTTGGCCACCATCTGGAAAGCCAGGTAGCATTGGTGGAATTTAAACCATGCACTAGGGGCTTGGGATCAAACCACCCTGCAGTCTGATTACAGAGCCAAATGCAAGCGGCAGGGTCAGCAAAAGAGGACTGTTTATGAAAGCATAAAGTACCTAAAAGAGACCAAGTAAAATTAAAAGTAACAGGCGCTATTTGTTCATCCTTTGGCAAAAATGGAAGCTCTAGACTAGCATTAGAAGCAAAAAACAAAACGGGGAAATACTTGAGCATCATGTTGTATCGGCAGCGGATTTGGGAAGACTGAGAGGATCCCCCAACTCAATTCCGTCTTCGCAGGAGTTGTCTTCAGGAGGAGGAGCAGGAGGATCAGTATTACATTTCCGGACCAGCCTCTCAGGAACCCAAATTGGGTCATGGCGATCCTGAGGGAAAACACAAACAGAACCTCGTGCCCAAGAGAGCACTGGGTCAGGGCCATGCCATAGTCCGGTTAAGACATCCTTCCATTTCACTAGTCCCATAGGAGCCTGAGGCCCATGGACATGTCTGTCAGCTGCAGATTGACCATTGATGTCCAAATTTAAAAAATTTATAGTGAACAAGGCAAGAGAAAGACGTTCTCTGGGTGTCTTATGCTGGGCTCCAATTCCCCCTTTTTGTTTTAAAAGATACATTTTTAAAGTTTGATGGGCCCGTTCAATAATGCCTTGTCCTTGGGGGTTATATGGTAATCCATGTGTAAGGGTAACTTGCATTTTATCACAAAAGGAGCAAAAGGACGCAGCTGTATATCCTGGACCATTATCGGTTTTTAGACAGTCTGGCTTTCCCCAGGTGGCCCATGCCTCGAGGCAGTGTACGATGACATTATGGGCCTTTTCACCAGAAAGAGGAGTAGCATGTATAAGGCCTGAGTAAGTATCTATTGAAACATGAAGGTATTTTTGTTTCCCAAATTCTGAAAAATGAGTCACATCCATTTGCCATATTTTTAAAGGCAGTAGTCCACGGGGGGTTAACGCCCAGCCGCGGTGGGTGAAGATGAGTCACACAATCGGGACAAGAGAGGACAATATGGCGTGCAGTCTCTCTTGAAATATGAAACTTAAGTTGTAAAGTTTTTGCATTAACATGAAATAAAGCATGAAACTGTGTTGCTTGCTCGGTTGGTGTCGCAACCAGGGATGGGAAAGCAAATTCCGCGCGTGTAGCCAGGTCAGCCTCCATATTAGCTGATGCCATTGGACCGGGCAGAGAAGTATGAGCGCGGATATGTTGAACAAAAAATGGATATGTACGAGCCCATAGTAGCTCTCTCAAAGTTTCTAATAATCCAGCGATAACGCTGGAAGCCTTAATTTTACCTGTAGCTTCCAAAACCTTAAGTAAATTAACAACATGTAAGGAATCAGACACCAAATTAAAAGGCTGTACAAAGCGTTTAAAAACTTCAATCACAATTTTTAGTTCAATAAAACGGGAAAAGCCACTCGTGCCTTCTTCCAGACCTCTGGGCAAAACGTATTTTGCCGTGGCTGCCTTCCCGGAGGAGCATCCGCATATGGCGGAGGGTCTGTTTCTGAACAAGATGGCGGGCGGAAGGGCGGTGGTGGCTTGACTTCCGCCTTCTTCTTCCTCCCTGCCTTGTTCCTCCTCTTACTGTTCAGGGACTCCATTTTGTGTAAAATCTCTTCTAAGGCTTCCTGGAGTTCCCCCTCGCTTGCAGAGGACGAGGAACTATTTCGCCTCTCAGGAGTTGTGGATTGGCTAGAATCCTCTAAGTCCTTAAGGTCAGGATAGAGCCGCCTTGCCTGTTTTGTGCCTTTACCTTCCTTCAATTTAATTTTGTTGGTACTACCAATACTGCCCTCATTTTCCGAGCCACTTTGCCTTCCCTCACTAGAGCGAGTCTCCCTCAACTGCTCTAAAGCGGAAGTTGTCTGCTCTATTTCATCAACGCAGCGTTCATCTTTAAGGCAGCTGCGGATTAATTTCCAAATGGGGCGTACTCCATGTTTGAGTGTGCCCTGCCCCCAGGCAAAATCTAGATCTTTCCCTAACTTGTCCCAGCTGGCCACTGTGAGGTTGCCTGAAATGGCGAACCAAGGCGCCACAACATCGACCTCGTCCAGGAAGCGAATAATAGTTTCCTTTTGAATTTTCAGTTTCTTCGCCCGCAATAAGCTCTGAACAGCTTCCCGTAATGGGCGGGACGAGGAAGAACCCATGTTTATTCTCTCTAGCTTTAACAAGTGCACTCCTACTAACACAGTCAACAACAAGAAGAACAGCCCTGCAGCCAGAAGGGGGTCAATGTCAAATGGGAGCATGCCCTTGAAGGGGAACTTTCGGATCCTCTTAGGGTCTCTTGTCTCCGAGGATTTTTACAGGTGTTTTAGCGGTCTGCGCGCTGTTCCTGTTATAGATTGTCTCTTTACCGAGAACCTTTAACTTGGCCCTACCGATTTAATCGTCTCTTTACCGAGAACCTTTAACTTGGCCCTACCGATTTACTCGTCTCTTTACCAAGAACCTTTAACTTGAGATTGTCTCTTTACCAAGAACCTTTAACTTGAGATTGTCTCTTTACCGAGAACCTTTAACTTGGCCCTACCGATTTAATCGTCTCTTTACCGAGAACCTTTAACTTGGCCCTACCGATTTAATCGTCTCTTTACCGAGAACCTTTAACTTGGCCCTACCGATTTACTCACCGGGCTTTCCGACGTCGCCCCGACCACAAGAAGTTCTGAATCCTGCGTACGGACCTTTAAGAGGTTCCCCGTACGGGCCACCACTTGTCGGTGCCGCACCCGTCCAGCGGGAAAGAGACACAGACAACCAGGATCCTTCTTCAAGCAGTTTACTCGGGAGGTTTCAGGAAGTGACCTCCCCCGCACCCCAGGATAGCAGTTATATAGCAAACAGCAAAACCAAACACAGTCCGCCACGTAGCCGTACTCTATTGGCAGACGCCAAGCAGGTTCAAAATAAGGCAGTTGCTTACTACCAAGCTTTGCAGGAACAGGAACAGGAAGAGGCGCCATTTTCTAGGTGCGGCACTGCTCCGAACGGCTCCTGACACAATCCATGAATAAGGGAGGTCCTTCCATCTTCTCATGCCATCTTCAAACTTTTTCTTCAGAGATT